>VBVR01004798.1:0-13600 GCA_011638315.1 Tetramorium parvispinum | reverse complement strand
ATAAGAGACAGATATATATATATATATATATATTAATATATAAGATGTATTATTCTGACATTTACTGCTTCGGAAAGGGTAATTCCGGTTCGGATAATTTTATCTCGCGATCGTTACGGTTGATTTGAATAACTTTCGAGTGGAAAGCAAATGTACGGATCGCGAAGCGGAGCACAAAAGGGACTCCCGGCCGGCAGAAGAAACGTCGCATGTCGCGCGAGAGTGGACTACGATGGCTCAAATGGCCCGTATTTCAATAATGATAAATCACCCTGGTTCAACGCAACGACGGACACGGCCAGGCTTGAAGATCTCAACGTGAGATATCACCGTAAGGGGTCTATCTCGTGGCTTCTATCTTATAGATGGTCCTGTCCCCTCCTGGACCCTACAGGGCGATTCAACATGAAGCGCCTCTCAAAGCCACGCGGATGCCTTCACGAACACGATATTTTCTATTGTCCCCCGAGATGTTCTACCTATAGATGTTCGCTCCTGTCACAGGATTAAATCCACGGCTTTCTCTTTTTTTATTGCACGTCAGTCACGATGATAACGCTTGTCCGTTCTTGTGTCACTACGAGGATGATTCTTATGATAATTCAATATTACTATAGAGATATAATATTTAGTTTAAATAATATTTCATCACAGTGACATAATACATTTAGAAGCGTGTTAAAAAAGATTTCGACGTATCGGAAAGCTTTCAGAAATATCGATATTCTCGGGACAAGTTTAGACACCTTCGTGCGACGGCCAACATTCTTGCAACATCATTTGTAATAATTTTCCTCCTATCGCTATTCGCGCCCGATCGTTCGTCCTATCGGCCCGTTCTATACGTGCTTCCAACATCGTGCTCATGCCCAGATGCGTGGCACGTAAAGAAATCACGCGAAGATAACTCCTACACAGAGATATTATGTTGTGATATACGCCCGACTGCCGAAGTATTACTCACTCCAGATGGGCGACGTGTGCGTATACGTGCGCGTTCACGGCCTCGTATTCACGAAAGCAATGAATACGGGATGCGGGATCAATTCAGACGACGGATTAAAGCGCGTTCGGGATCGGGGTCGTAAGAAGGAAGAGAAGGATTCGATACATCGACAGTGCACGATCGCACTTGATCCGAGGACGTTTAAATTTTCTCACGCCTTGTCGTAACGCAATGAAAACATTTCTCGATTTTTCTTTCGACCGAATTAAAAATTGAAGCTTTCAGCATTGGAGAAGCAATCGTATTAATGAAGATATATTGTGCTTAATAAGTAGACGACTTTTCATTCGATTTCCGACGTGATGTTACACGATTATTTCCTCCCTGCACTTTGCACGTGTCTCCGACATACGGCAGCCGCATACCCGATGATGCGCTCTTTTCTCCCATCGCACTCGCAGTCATCGCCACTTCTGTCGTCGGTCTTTCGCGCATCATCATGAGTCGTCTAACCGCGTCAACTCCACGTCTCACGTACGCGATACGTAATTTGCCGCCGGTCGATGAAACTACGCGAGGAAAATCATAGAAATTGTAGGGGAATTTCTTTCAGCGCCACGATGCGCTGCTTAATTTCAGAATTTCTTTCAGAATCTTTTTCTTTTATCTTTTTCCTTCTTCTTTTCTGTTTTTCTTAGCACCTTGATTATCGCTGTATATTTTTCAAAATAAAATCAAGTTCAAAGGAAAAAATTCGAATTCTTTACAAATAGTACTCAAACTCTAAAAATACAGTTGTTAATTTAAAGAATACAAAGTATAAAGATTTTAAGTAATTTTTATATTTTTAATCATATTTTACTATATTTAAGTTCTACGATTAATAATCTAATATGTCTAACATAAGTGTAAAAAACCAATACGTTAATATAATTGTCCCATTTGTTTTAAAGCGTAAAATTTCTAGTAAAGTACTCATAAAAGATTCGAACATAAAACCAATATATTAAAATAATTGTTTTAAGCGTAAAATTTCTAGTAGAGTACTCGTAAAAAAATCGAACCTATTTAATCCAGATTCGAATCCATATGTCTGTGAAGCTAGCATCCGAAATAGGAACTTTTACAAGATTGATATGGTATTTGATTTGTCCACCCGATTCTATTTAAAAGTATGTTTTTGTCCGAAGTAGTCAAAGAGTTCGCGAAACTACGCCAACAGATTCGAATCTAGTTACAGGATACTCAATCCCACCGCCTAGTACTTTGATGGTTGCATTTGCAGATCGAAAGAAAAGTATCGTGCGTTTACGTGCGTTCTTTCCACGGCGTGTCGTTACGCCACTAGTCTGCGTAATTCTATGAAATCTCTTCACGGTCGCGTCCGCGGCTCTCTCATTTCGCCGTGCTCGAAATCATATAAATTTAACGTCACATTCTCCGGCCGCGTATAAATATTACCAGTAATTTTCCGTCCGTAGACGGCCGTAACCTGCATGCCTTTCAACGACAGCGAAAATGCACACGTCTGAGCCGGATGCGTAGGTTACGCGTCCCTGACCTAGGACGTCTCGATTTCATAGAGCTAAAAGAGTCGGCGACGAGCGAGTCTCGACCGTGACAAATGCTAAAGTATCCACATGAGAGAATCTTCGATAATTTCACGGTTATCGTAATTTCGTTTTGTAGAATGGCGATTCTCTTACGCAATCGGGGAATGAGAAACGAGGGAACTTAACGGGGAATTTACACAACAGTACATTGACGATCTGGTCTAATCGGAGTTCATTAAAGGGAATGTTTGGTTCGTTCAGATTGGAGTTGCATTTATCGTCCCGATACAATTAACGTTTCCGATGTCTTCCGATCGATATTCGGAAACGCGCGGCGACGGCCACGGGCACTCTAGTATTCACTAATAACATTCGAGGAGCGTACATGGATAGATTGAAACCGCATGAACACGCGACCACGAACAAATCCGCGGATACGACCGTCGTATTTATTATACATCCCGGAAACATGCAAGGAACGTGCCGGCGTGTTCTGAAAACATATGATAAGAGGAAAACAGAGAGTGAGAGCGAGATAGTGGAAAAGGAGATGGCAAGCAAGAGACGAGAGCAAAGCCTGGAGGAGCTGTTCCGTTGGATATGCTGGTGTTTAAAATCGGACGGAAACCTAGTTAAACCCAGTGTACCTCTCCAGCATTCGCTAATAATAGAGCAGATACTGGAAGGATAGAAATATGACTTCCTCCCTTCGGCATGCCGCGCGTCCTAAAAATAACGAAACGTTCGACACACGCTCGTCGGGGCGGAGGAGGAGAGAAAGGGCGAAGACGAGCCGCGGGGCGGCTGTCCAATTCAAACAGTAGATACCCCGTGCACCAGCACGTGCTTCCACTTATCCCCTGCGGCGATAAGCCGTCGGATTTGTGTGAGCGTGTGCGTATGCGGTGGGTCGTGATCCGAAAAGCGTGTGAACTTGTAACCCGATTCATCCACGAAACGCGTCGTCAGCTCGACCTCGCGACCGATTCGAAGTCCGGATAAACGGAAGATCGAGAGTCTGACGGACTGAAAATTGTTTAGTCTACAGTGCATATATTTATGCAGTGCATTATTTATCTCTGAGCGTCACTAGTTGCAAAAAAAAGGAAGATTATTCTGTGTATATAATTTTACTTTAATACAGCCAGCCTGTCGCTAAATTATATGTATTCGATCTCGCCACATATATGCTCTTGAAAGTGTATGCGTGCATGTGCATTTTTTTCTTTTATACGCTTCCGCATATACGCACGAGTGAATAGCTTTGCCGCATATTTGCTCGGATTCGATCGAACAAATAGAGGAACGTGGTTCTTCGTCTGGCGTGAGGCGTCCCTCGGGTCAAAGGATCAATACCGGTTGTAGGTTTGTGAACGGTGCTGTGTGATCCGCATTATGGTTCTATTCCTAGAGGACTCTATACTATCGATTACGCATAGAAGGGCCACATGTCGGTGAACTCCATCAGTACATAGGACGTCGCGCATTACGATATTGCTAGTATTGACGTATAGCTAGCTCGGCTAAATTAGATACCTGACAGAATTATCCTATAACTGTAGTTACGTTTTTTGCCAATAAAGTGAAGTAATAAAATTCTCTGTTTAATTCCAAATATATGACTTTAATAAAACTTTTAATTATGAAGATATTTAATAGTAAAAATCAGCAGTGATATAATCTGATCTGACTTGCGATTGTATAATTTTAACGCAGCACGCAGATTTAATTTCATATTTTTCGTACATTTTTCGATATTTTTATCGTACAGCGTATATCACGTTCGAAATGCTTCTGATCAGTCGTCAATAATTACGCGATAAGATGATATCGAGGATAAATGCACACCGTCTCTACATTCATCTATTCCACTTGTCACCGCGTAATACGTGATGTAAATTCTCACCTAACGACTGCTGATTAATGTAATCGCGTTGTCTTTCCTAACCTAAGATAGGAACACGATTGATCTCCCGACCGTTTATCGCGATGCCACTTTGTAAATTCTTGGGCTTCGTCGGTCGGTTGGATTTTGTCGGTCAAAAGTTCAGGAATGAGTAAAGTAATGTTCAAAATAAAAAATTGTGATAACCGATCTCTTATCAATATCCCATTAAGAGACTCTAAATTTCATTTTTCAAAATTTGCCTAACAGATAATGCAACGTAATAAATTACATACGTTAATAGCGCGGAGGCCGTGTGAATTTTGCCTTGGGATCATGAAAATTAATTTACGCAAGACAGATAAGACGCTACTTTACGAACTCACCGCTCGATGTTAAACTGTTGGTCGACTCGTCTCTAATTGCGGCGGGTTCCGCGAAGTGAAGATTCCGTCATCGTCTCTATCGAATCACGCGCTACCGATCGCGCAAACGGTCGTAAAGCGGCATCCTGACAGAGGTATTAGGATTGCTCGTTTCGACGCGACAAACGGCGCGGAACGGGTTAAAGGCGAGTTAATGGCGAGTCGTCCGCGGAGAAATACATCGATGGATGACCGGACAGTCGAGGATAATCGATCCTCCTTACTTCTCTTCGGGGAAGACTTTTCCGACGCGACCGGCCGCGAGAACCTTTTCCGTGGCCGGACGTCTATCTTCGCGCGATCGCGGAGTCGTGGCGCACGCCGGGGTGAAAGTTACTTGCCGCGACATAAACATCACGGATAACGATTACGATAAAACCCAACGAGCCGACCAATTCCACGTCCAAGCGAAATGCCGTGTCGCTTATTCGGTTTCTCTTTCAGACGTATCGATTTCTTTCAGGGGGGATTCCGCCGTAGCGGACGCAGCCGAACAAGTATTCCCATTACTTTATAAATCTTTAACATTAGATATCTCAACGACATTAAGTCGCAAATTCAAGCCCTATAAAAGTCGGATTCGTTTGAAATTGTACAAGGAATAAGATTTTATTGCTTGTTCGTTTAATTAAAAAATCCTAAAACTGTATGTATATATTTTCGTTACAAGAAAATCGGTTCTAAATTACACGAAAAAGTCGCGCAATTATATATGTAAAATTTTTTACGTGTACATAACATATATTTAGCTCTGCCTTTTGTATGTCTAATATGTCTTTCACAAACACTGCGCCAGTATTTAAAAACTATATCCAACAGAATGTATAGAATTCAATGATCTTATTAAACGATGATTAAAACTGACCATTAAAATCTGGATTTTACTGCTGTATTTAAAAAAAAATGTATATGTAAAATGCGAATGAACAAGATTGTTCGGAGACGTCCTGTACGTCCGTATACATGAATCGACCAGACGGGGACGGCGACCTCCGTCCAGCGCGATCCTTTGTCAAAGTCCCTTAATCATAGCCTCATTTCTCAAGCGGAATCTCCCGCGGATCTCCGAGCGTGGAGTACGCGGCGTGACGAACGACTCAATTATTGTCCGGCGCACCCCTCGAGGGGGACTTCACTTACCTCTTCCACAAAGGATCTCTGCATATTGGTCCAGCACAGTTTGCACGGGCACACGTCCTTACTCGGGTTCTCATTCCGTTCGCGGTCCCGTGGGTTCCCGGCGGCCTGGTGCGGCGGCGGCGGCGGTACCGGCGGCGGCAGCGGACTGGTGGCCACTTCGAGGCTGTCCGAGCTTGAATTGTGACGGCGCGGCGGCGTGATATTACTGCCGACGTTCGGCTGCTGGCAGGTCGCCTGCCTGACCTCGCACGACCTGCCGTGCTCGTTGCTGCACTTGATGGCGTGCGACGGGGACATGTATAGATTCAGCATGCACTTGTTGCTCGGTTGCTGGGGCTGCGGCCGCAGGAAATCGTCCAGAAGATAAAAGCTTTGCGCGCGACTCGATCGTGTAGCGGCGGTCGTGCCGCGGGTCTCCATGGCGATCTGTTCCATGGCTCTGCCGTGCTCGCGTCCCTCTCGAGTGCTTCTGCATTGTTCGGCGTCATCCAGCTGATGTCGGCTACGCTGTGTGACGTGTCTCTCATCGAGCTCGTTTGCCGGCTCGCTGTCTTGGTACAACCTGCGACTAACCTTTGACCTGCCGGCAATTTGACCAAACTCCCCATTCTCTCGGTAAACGTCTCTACTGACGCGGGACACTCGCGCCGAGTAGGACGTCGGCTGCTGATAGCGTGTCTTGCAGCTCGAGCCGCGCGATTCCTCGCGAAAGTGATCGCTCTCGATCATGGACACGCTCATGTTGTGAGACAGGGAGTTCTGACTGACGTGAGAGCTACCGTTAGCGCCGACGGGAGTCCTTAAAAGTGCGCCGAGGGATCGCCACTTCCGGTCCTGCTGGTTCGTCGATGTGGACGAAACCGAGGATCTGTTCCACTTCCTCTCGTTCGACGGCGATGTCAACAGACTGTTGCCCACGGACCACTTCCGATCGTTCGTAGGCGACGTCATCGAGGACGGCCACTTTCTCTCGTTCGAGGGTGACGCCATCGAAGTGCCCGACCATTTCCGTTCGGACGACGGTGCGCTGATAGCGGCAGCCGCGCCGCCGCCGGTTGCCGTCAGCTGTTCCTCCCGTTGTCGGGCCTTCCACCAAGACGACGTCGAAGTGAAGAGAATCAACGCGCCCCGTAATGGGTTCTGGTTCTTGGCCGTTCCCTTGGGCGAGAGATCGCGATGGTCCTTGACTTTCAACGGGCAGTCCCTGAAGTTGGAGTCGCATTCGCGGTCGCTGAACGCCGCGGCATCACGCTGTTCCCTCAGGGCGTTCTTGGCAGCCGCCACCTCTTCCTCGTGATACAAGGTCGCATTCGTGCTGCGCAACCGCGGTCGGATCCTCACGAAGCCATAATCGTTGCCGTCCTGAAGGACGGGATCAAACGGTTCGCGGGACTGTTGCTGATGATGCTGCAGGAGGGAGCAATGCGCGGCCGCCGCGGCCGCAGCCGCTGCCGCCTGACCGCCGGACGTGTACTGATGATGACCGTTGCTCAGCTGCAGACTCGGCTGTTGCAGCAACGTCGAGGTCCTCGCGCGATGACCCTCGCCGGCGGTGCCGCGTTGCAAGCACGAGAAGCTCGCCGAGTGCCGCAAGCTCGAGGGCGTGTTGCCTGGCTGACTCACGCCCAACATGTCGCCACCTTTTATTTTCAGTCTTTGATCTCTCGAGGGAGAGAGAGCGGGTGTGTATATATTAATATAAGAGTGTACGTGTATGCACGTGACGAAGGCAGGACTGACACGAAGAGGTGGGTAGAGGGGCAGGTAGCGGGGCAGTTAGCGAGGAGCGAAAGCTAAGATCGACCAAGGAACGGTTCAGCGGACGAAGCGGCAATCTAGCTCGTCATTACTCCTGGCAGTGTTTTTATCAGTCTCGCGATAACATCCGGCGTGTTCTCTCGCGAGGAAGCAAAGAGGAATCTCTTCTTCTTTCTTCTACGCTGACCTGTTCTTCCCTCGGTCAATTCCTCTTCCCTGTATCGCGCGCATCATCATCGTCCTGACTTGAAATTCGTGCGGTTCTCTTTTTTTCTCTCTCTCTCTCTCTCACTCTCTCTCTCGTCGAAAAATCCTGCCACATGGGCTACATCCTCGTCGTTATCGGATGTCTCTCGTTATCGTACGCGGTGTCTATAGATGATACGAGATCTGTAACAGAAAGTAGGAACAGGGTAGGGAACGGCAACTCAAAAGAAAAATGGCTACGATGAAACGGAGGGTCGGTCGGTGTGCGCATCTGCGAAAAATTAAAGTGCTCGATGAGATGAATCAGGCGATGTTGCAGGGGCAGGGGAGAGAATGATTTCGTCGTCATGATCTACGTGAAATGTGGGTGAACGCGATGATTATTCCGCTTATCGGTTCGGCTATCGAAATTCCAATGGATCGCGCGTGCTGATTTGTCGAAAGGATCGGCGAGAGTTGAAAGTCGTTCTGCGGCCGGTGGGTTCGAAGCATGGTATCGGGATATCTACCAAGGTGTTTTCTATGAAAGTTCGCCGCGTTTCTACGACAATGCGCGAATAGCGAGGTGGAACGCTCGTTCTTTTCTCGGAAATATGAGCGGAGTTCTAAGCAGAAATAACGCGCTGGATACGACCGATGTATGATTAATGTGCGATTAAGAGATAAATTTAACGTTGATGTAAGGTATAGTGAAATCGGATAAAACTAGTAAAATGTTATGTCGAAGACTTCTTAAGAGATAAGATTCTTAAGTAAACAGATGCAAACAGATACGAATGCTTGTTTAATCTACTCATTTTCGAATTCATAAATATATCACTAAATGCGTTTAACTTAATCTATCTCCCGCATAAACTGTGACAAAACATTACAAATATAGTTCTGTTTCTCGTGCACATAAAATATGATGCTAGGAAATTAAACGTAAATGTGAGAGTAGATGTGAATAGAAGTATAGAATTAGAGCGTATCGCGTCCGGATGCAAATACGATGTTTGTTGCTGTTTGATTATACACTTTGTGAAGCCGAGTTGTACGCTGCTGAAATTGCAACGCGGCGTAACGAATGTAATGATAACAGAATTTTCACAGAAACATCGTCGGTAAAGTATCGTGCTAATGAAACGTGATTAATGAAACGCAAACTGTATGTCAAGTACAATGATGCATCGGCATGCTCCTCGACGTAGAAACAATGCAACCTACTAAAAAAAAGCTGTAGGAAGTAAGAAAAAAGAGTTGAAAACTAGATCTCGAGGATAAGGACGAAGGTGTGGAAGGGGTTCACTTCAAAATTGAAGGCATAGTGCATCCTCTTTTGATACAATTATTTCCTAATTAGCGCAAACCGGGCTTGTTGACGTTTAACATTTGTAGAGAACGTCTGGCAACTGTTTAAAAAGGTCGGCGTATTTAATGACGTAATATCAAACTTTGTTGTTCGTTAAAAATTCTTTTAAAAGTGAAGAAAGTACATGTAGCACAAAACTTTTGTGCTTCGTTAAACGGAATGACATTTAAGTATCGGCGGAGGTACTGGGGACAAACATTAAGGCGCGGGAAGATTGCATCATCATTATAGTACTTAGGTCAATCTCCTATGCTAATTAAATATTTTTTCTTGCGAACGAGGCTGAGTCAGCTTTGTCGATAAGTCGTGTCGTCACACGAGATATCCGAGGGAAAGCTTGATTCTCGTATTGTGAGTTTTAATTAAGCAATTATCCGTGCCGCAACAATAGCGTAACGCATAAGACATCCGGCGACTCCGTGTCACCCTATAGGTACGGCGACGCGATCGAAACGGAATCCGCTCGCTCGCTCGCGCTGAGCTCTATACGAAACGAGTTACACCGCTCCCCAGGATTTCTTTAGCTTTGTAACAACGGCCTAACGCGGCCGTCTACTACGCGTCTGTACGTATGTAGGTGCGCAAAACAGTGAAAGGTTTTTCAAGGCGGGAAAGCAAGTGACACCTACACAACGGCGTACGCGATGCGAAAAGGCAAGGCCGTTCGCGCGGATAAAGGTTCGCGAGCGCGCGCGCGCGCACGCGTTCTTGCGAAACCCCAATCCCGCACCGTCTGTCGCAACAATAATGACGCGTAATGGAATAGTGCGCGGATCGCGCACAAAGACGTCAATTTTGCGCGCCGCTAATTAGATATCGGACATTTGCCGGCCGATCGATCGCTTTTCCGCGCGCGATTACCCGTCGTCCCGAAGCGGAGCTTGTTCGCGCCGCTCGCTTCTTTCCTTCACCGGGATCCTTTCCTTTCGACGCAATCTCTCTGTCCTTGAGATCGACATTTCTCGAGCACCTCACTTATACGGATCGTACCGCGTTTTCTTTTTTTTCCAAGAACGCGCAACGTAATTTATTCCAACGATTGCGGCGTATATACGCAATCGTCACGTAATAAAATCTCGTCTTTATTCACGCGAGCCTTGACTCCTCGCGGGAGCCGATTCGCGATATTTATATGCGCAGTTACATTTCTTAGGACGCTCCGGCTTAAGTTCAAATCGCATTTTACGGCCAGCGCTCTTTGGCGGATGCAAAACGGCCGATTCGCGCCCTCATTCCGCGAACGCGCGAACGGTCTCGCGGAACACGAAAGCGTCAGTCAATTAGCTCGACGATTTAACCGTATCGTTGCAAAGCAAGCGATATGCATCATCCTAGAAAATGCGGGCCGAATAGCATTCAGGGCATAAAGTCGACAGTCATTGCGCGCGGGATAGATCTAATTAGAATAAAAGCGCTGAGTTGCTATCAATGAAGACTCGCACATATACTAATATATGTGAACGTGATCTCTCCTATATCTCTAATATAATGAAATTGTAGTTCAACGTGTAACATCACAAATTTTATTTGTAACTCGAATGACCTTAATGCTAAATGCTGTTAATCCCCGGGGTACTAATAACCCGTCAAAATTTTCATTAATAAACATTTCATACTAGCTCCATTAAAGTTTAATAGTAAAATCCATTAAAGGATATGTAACAGAAATTTCATACGTTAATAAAATATCATATGCAGATCTCGCGAAACTCTCACCTCGCATTGTTCGGCGATTTTGCGCGCAACGCCAGCAGGAGAACGCAGACGTAATCCGCCGCGCACATTTGCGCTCTGTATACCGCGAGTCAACCTGGTTAACGTAATTGGCCGGAATCTTCGGCCGTAACTAATTGCGGGCCCGGTATATAATAAGCGCGCTCGGGCGGCGCCGCGGCTTGCCCAAGATTTGTTGCGAAAGAAATTTGAAAGCTCTTCCTCCTCGGGCGCATCGTCCGGCGCCCGGATTAGTTTTGAAAGGAGGCGGATTGCGCGATTCGCGACAGGAAAACACGTATGATGGACGGTTTCGTTGCAGACTCGCGATAATTTGTCCGATTCCGCTTTCACAAGCGAATCATAGGACGCGTCGCAGAAATAAAAACGCAATGCACAAGACATGTAGTAGTTAAGCGCGTTAGAACGAAATGGAAAAATCTCCCGAGATAAAGGGAAATTAAATAGGTGGTTATTTATCTCAATCGAGGCTTAATCGTTAACAATCAACTTGATATATCTTTAGAATGTACTATCCTTGTAATGGAGAAAGGACTGCGAGCGACCAGTCACGATGCAACAACGTGCTATTAAAATCTATATTCACCTCAGTATTTTCTTATTTTAGCGTGCAATTAAGACGGGATTACTTATCGGTGAGTCAGTTTAGCTTTTAGTCGTCGGATTTCTCGATCGTGCTATTAATGTGCTTTAGTTCGGTCCAATTCAATCCGGGGGGTTTACTGACTTACGACAGGTTTGACATCGTTGACGTCCGTGCTTGCATTGCGGGCCGTCCGTCCAGCAGGATTGTGCAGTCGGATAATTCGCAGCATGATTTATTGAGCGGAAGAGATTTCCGCGTTTCGCGGCAAGCCGAAGTCACGAGGGCCCGTGGCACGTATGCAGCGCGCGTGGACGCATTAAAATCACGTTTGTCAATTCCACGTGTGTTGTGATATGTCGATTTCGTACGCGCGCAAACGAGAATTGTTTCCCTCTACGTCGATTCGACGTATGGCGGAGACACGCCTGACTCATTCTTTCATGTGTTGCACAATTTAATTCCGTCATACTTCTGTAATTTCTGTAACAATCGCGCGAGCGCTCCTCGCCGTCCGAGGAAACGTTTTTCGCAATGAATAAGATTGTTTATTAGCAATAATCGAAAAGATTTCCGTCGGAGATAGCTTATAAACCACAATCAAAGCTAGCTTCTCGCTATAATGAATCTCTTCCACTAATCAGTTAGAGATATAAAAACGTCTTGGTCCTCGGGACGATGTGAATTAAGAACGATGTAAAGACGTCGTATATATGTCTCTGAATATCTTCCGAGCGATACACGCGAGATTCTCGTTTATAGCGGCAATATTGAAAAGAAGGGGCCACTTCGACGAATCGTCGAGCAACGAATCGTTAAAGAAATATATTTCCGCATCGTCGAGACACTGACAGGCACATAAAATATGGCAATAAATGTCCGTTCAAATATGGGCTCGATAAGCGGAAGCGTCGGCGAAACTCGAAGGGCACGAATGAGTGGAAGATAAAGAAGGTCGAATATATCGCCACGACACAGCGCAGCACATATTTCGACCTCCAAGCCACGCGACCTGGCAAAGCCGATCCCTCGTTTCATCCGTCAAGCTCTCCTGGCACAAGTTTATAGTCTTTCAAGCGCGATTTGACGCATCCGGATAAACAAGTACATTAATTCTAGAGTTTTACAATGGCGAATTCCTTCGAGTCACGATTGCATCGCTCGCCGTAGTTTGTCTCATTTCCGGAATTATACGTCCTTAAATTTCGTCAAATAAGCGTCTAAATCATATGTTTTATCGTTCATCCTACAGGCCGTAACTCATCACTTATCATACATAAAGGCACCTCGCAAAAATTTTGCGTGGGTTAAAACTTCGGAGCGAGCGAACGATAATTGCATCAGTATACCGAGATAATTAGGAACAATAAAGATAACTAGCACGGAAGGCAGTAATAGGCATCTGCTGCCGGTGAGGTACAAGACGGAATAACCGAGCACGGCACAACGAAAACGACAACGACAATGATGAAGAAACGGCAAAGAAAGAGGAAAGAGAGCGAATTCAGTGGCACGTCTACGAGAAATCTATACGCAGGAACATCCCTTGTCGTTGGGACAATCGTTACTTTCGTCACGCGATGAGCAGGGATTTCCGCGAGCGTGACACAAGCCTTCGCTGTGTCGGAAATTCTTCGGGAATAGGAGACACTTTCGGCGAACAATACGCTATTCAGCCGATAGCTACGTCGAGATGATGATGAGCGCCATAATAGAGGCGCAGGGGTCGGTGTCACTATCCCTGGATTATCAAGAAGGAAAAGAGTAATAATATTAGCTCGACGATTAATAATAATATTATTTATAATTAAAATATTACGTACAACAATGAGATGGAAATTTAAATAATATAATATAATAAACAGCTAATTTTTCAATATAGAAATTAATGTAATTATTAATGTAAAATTTGTAATACACTGAAAAAAAAATTCTGGTTAAAAATGAACGAATCAGAAAATCTTGTAGGCGTGATCAAATATTCTGGTTATTATAATAGAACTCAATACTTTTATAAC
>VBVR01004797.1:0-13602 GCA_011638315.1 Tetramorium parvispinum | reverse complement strand
CCCCCCCCCGCGACACCCTCGTAATTACCCCGGGTGTAAAGCCTGTGCCTGTTGTTCCCATGCTAGATTGCTTGCAAGGCGGTTTTGATGACAACGCTGTCTGAAAATAGAGTGGCCTGCATACGTGCTGCTGTGCGTGCTGGCGCCACTGTTTTCGTGGTCAGGTTCGATCGTGTATTCACCCCGCGTGAATGTACAACGTCCCATCGATCGCGAGTATACGCGGGTATTGGCAAGATTTTTTATTGCCAGCTCACTTTTCGTCCGGCAAAAACGAAATCAATTTTCTTCGGTTCTGCATCGTTCGCCGTGGCGAGAACAAAAAAATTGTCGCTCGTGCTCGCGCTTGATTTTTTTTCAAATTCTGCCAAATTGCGTAAAGAACCGAGCTTATGCTTTCAATCGATCGGATTGTGCCGATCGACAAAAATTGGCAGACACCAGGATCAATCAATTGCCTTATTCGAGCGAAAAATAGCTACGTGCTCTATCCAATATACCATCCGACACGGCCTGCCATACTGCTGTACTGAATTGCATTTAATTCCACTTTTATTCGCCACAAAAATTACTTCACTTTACACACTTTTTTTTCCAATCGCATCAATGCCGTTCGAAATAGTTGAATTTATTCAGGCTGATCCGTCGTCGTTCCTCGCGACGAGAGCAAATCGAGTGGCACCTCGGTCCGGCGGGACGTAAAATAATTGAATAACTCCTTGCAAACATTCCAAGCGTCCGTCGTTGGCGCCCGACTTGGAGGCACCTCCTTCCTCCGCCCCGATCCTCTCCCGGCCGATTAAAATTTCTCGACAGAAGCGGCCGAAACCTCATTACGGACGACTCAATTAACTTCGATCGCGACGGACGCCCCAGAGCGACGGCTGCTTCGGAGACCAGGATGGTTTAGGAAAGATCGGCGTTTCCTTCCACCGGGAAACTTACCGGAAAGTGATTTCCATCCTTCCCCGCATTCTCTTGTTGAAAAATATCCGTTTCAACGACATCGCCGTCGGCGAGTTCCTCGCCGAGCACGCAGAGTGTTTACGGCGCGGAAGAGAGGGACAGAGAGGATCCGAGAAGGGAGGTAGGGGAGTATGTTAATTACGGGATTGGCCCCGTTGTCACACAGGCCCCGTTTCAAACGACTCGCGGTGGTCGCAGTTACTGCGGAACTCCTCTCGTGAGTTCCTAAAGTGCGGTACACCGCGCTGCGAGAGCACGGGCCAAGTTTCCTCCGGGCTGTAAACATCGAGTAATAAGCTTTCGCGAGACTTTTGCGCTTAGTTAGCCGCATTTGTTATGGTCACCGTGTACGCGGTCTGTCTGCTCCCTCGCCCTCTACGGCCAGCTTGTCGGAGAGAAGAAAGGAGGAGAAGAAGAAGAAGAAGAAAAAGAAGAAGAAGGGTACAATAGGTCGACCACTGCGGAAAAAAGTGTGAAAATGTTTGAAAAGCTTTACGACAACGACGTGGCTGAGAGGTCAGCTCGGTGACTATCTTGCCCAGTCGTTACCTTTCCCTTTTAATGCACATCCTGCGATCATATTGTCCCTTTTGTCATCGCCAGCGTTGTCAGCTCGTGCAAGGTCCAATCGTAAGACTGTCTACTTCATATTCATAAGAAGTAATATTAAAATTCACACATTCCTAACCCAGAAATTACGAATAATGCATAGAAATTGGGACTCAATTTGAATGAAGCCGGATAGAATTTAGATGATTTTGGAAAAATCGATCTATAAATACACATTTTTTCTGAGCATCTACGGATATCAATCTCGTTTGAAAGGAAAGTCCCCCGAAGAGATGGTAGGATTGCGCTCAATCTGCTTGTTACTACTTCTAATTTTTCAATATTACTTACGTAGAACAAATATAATAATCTTCAGTCTTTTCATATCGCGTTTCTCCACGCCCGCAATCGGAACAAACGTTTCATGTTTCAAACGTTTGATGTATATAAAAAAAATCCTGTAAATCCTTTTTTATTTATGAAACGTATACCACAAAATGGTTGTAAAATTTCATACTGCAAAATATTTCGGATAGAAAAAGGATGACAGTTTCTTTTTTTGTTTACAATGACGATATCAATTTGCAAAAACGTTAAACTTGTATTTAAAAGGGACGTCGAATGCAAAAGTGCATAAAAAACTATCATTGACAGAACCATGTTGACCATGTTATCCAAATCTATTGTATATAGTTTTGCAATTGTTTAAATCATACGTCATTAAAAAGCCGAATATATGTCAAGAATCGAATTTCTCACCGGGCGCACCATTTACTATCCACATTAAACATATGTGCAGTTCGTCATATTTTTGTAGAAGAAATTACTCGGCTGTAATTAATGTTCCGACGCGTTCGTCGTTCGTCGCGTCGTGATTTTTATTGTTACGAAGTCGTAAAGAGATGCTCCTTGACGGCGTGTGCTCTACCGAGATCGCGCGAGCGTTTAGCATCCGACATAATGCTACTGTACGACCTAAAACTCAGAGGCGCTCTGGATATGTGTGCCCGGCGTACATTGTCCCGGTATATACTTCCGGTTTCTCGTAGCGCGCTAACGTATCTCGGAAAACAACGGTTGGTTGCTCTTTCTCTTTTCCGCGCGCCATTCAACGCTATACAACATTTCCGCGACTCTTTCTCTCTCTCTCTCTCTGTCTCCCTCTCTGTATCTCTCGTCTTTCTTCCGCCCGTCCCCCGTGTTTTCGTATCCCTCGTAACTAAGTAATACCTCGATTTACGTAACGCGATACAATGGCAACGGGGTACGCGGCAGCGTGGCACTCGCGAAGATTTTAATCAGGAGCGTGATACGAGTGTATGATGTTACAGCGTTAGACCGAATGTTTGCCTGGCGAATTAAGCATGGAATTCAGTTCACCGCATCGTTGTATCTACGGTGCTGCCAGTCGCAACGTCGATCTAGGCGATTAGGGTGGTTTTCTGTAATGCAGGACGGAAATTAATTAATTCCGCTTTTATTTGACGCGGGAGAAATAGAAAAATGAAAATATTTCATGTAGCCACTGCGACGGAGAGTCGCGGGTATATTTTTTAAATGATGAGTTTGTTGAAAGGCGAATTACGGAGAAATATATTCGTAGCGAGAAATATTCGTGCGAAAATATTCCCGGTGGAATTGGAAGATGCATCGAAAATGCATCGTACGCCGTGCATTAGCCGGTCTCGATTAAGTGAGCTTAATAGAATTTTGCACTGAAATTATGATGGACACGTTTATTAAAATTCGATAAAGCTACATTAAACGCCTTTCAACAATCGCGACAAATAACAAAGCAAATGTCGTCTTTATAAACATATTTTGCACAATCGCGTAATGATTTATCATTCATACCCGTGACGTATCGATTCAACATTCCGGCGTACTTGCAATCCCAATCTAATCAACAACATTATATGGTACGGATAAAAAACGACGAGATCAGCAAGTTTTGGACACGACATAATTTCGCTGATTCATTGAGAATGAAATGCTCCGCGTATGTAATTAGCAGCGGACAAACAGATCGCAACATCCGTGCGCTATGGTACCTGCTTTTAATAGAATTTACCGTCTCTGATGATTGGGTATAGTGCAAATATTTGTGAATTATATGTTTCACACTAGTGCAATGCGGAATAATCGAGAGTATTGCTAAATCAGCTGCTTATTACCGATGTGGCTACTGATTATGGTTGAAATTATCATTCACTAGTACGATACGGCGTATTGTATCAGATACGAGTAGATATTTGCCGACATACACATTCACCGTACTTTGGAAATGCGAACATTAGTATTCTAATAGACGTTTCCGCTATGAAAATTGAAATGATAAGTTAATTACGTATACATACTTTCTGTATTATATTGTATGTGATTTATTATATTATATATTGTATATTATGTTGTATGTGAAATGTTATACGCGCGACGAGGCCCATTAAATAGCGTGGCATTCGCCGCGCGAGTCCTTCCGCGACTTTTTTTTTTCTCTCTCGCAGCGTACATATGTATATTCTATCTGCGCAATCAATGGAAGTGACTGATGCGTGCGCCCTATGCATGTAATTCCTTAATGCGGCGGGTCGCGTTTCTGGTTGTCGCACAATTTGTCTCCCGTAGGGATCGTCCGCTGAATTTCGACGTCAGAATCGGATATTTATGACACGGTCACGCTTCGCTTTATGACATATCCCGATAGCTCGCGACGGGTAACGCGCGGTTAAGGGCATCGCCGGATAACGCGTGTTACGTTCGATCGGACATGCCCGCGATCCGATATTCATTTGCGGCGTCTGGAACAGCACGTCGCCCGAGTGTGCGGATATATCGAACCTAGAGAAATATGTGACGTATCTCTAAATTCAAAAATGATGATTACTGAATTATTCCACTGCCCGAGGATTCTGCTTTAACTTTTTAAAATTACATTTACTTTTATATGTTAGATCAGTCATGCGCTAAACACTCAAGTAGATAGACGTGTCAATGTACGGAGATGGATCTTTTGGGTCTGCTTTGGCTAAAAAAATACACGCAAAAAAATAACTAAATGTCATTAACTAATTCAGTTTGCTGTTATTACTAAAATTAGCTATTAAAAATAAAATACATTTGCTATGAAATACAATTTTATTAGCTAGAATTAAAAATGTTTTTTAATTTCTTTTATAATAGCTAAGAAAGTGGTAGCTATTTGTGGTATTTCTCATTATCTTACATGAAAGTGGTATTTTTCATTATCTTACATGAAACTGAACATTCAATTCAATTTAGTTATAATTGCGAAGAGAAATTAGCATAATGGATATATCTGAACATTATTTGGTTCTAGCAGCGAATATTTTTTATTGTAGCACCAAAATTTTAACAGCTAAAAAATTGAGCTTTAGTAGTGAGAACATTAGCTTAGTCTTTATTTCAATGAAACATTTTAACTATATTTAGCTTCCTATAATCATTTTTTTGCGTGCATTATGTTGTGTGAACTCGTGTACATTTTTCACTTAGCAAAGCTACGTTCAAATTATGAATTGGCTGATTTTATTTCGATGATTACCGACAACGTGCCAAAAAATATAAACTGCTCCGTGGTATTGATTGTGAGTGCATTACGATATGGAGTAAATAAACCAATATTACTAAGTTTCCAAATGGTATCATATTAGCATAGAGCAATAACTGTCGGACTTGAGACACAGTCCAAAGTTAAAGCTAGATTAATACCATTACATAGTTAAATTTGATAATCAATTTAAATAATATCGATAATAATACGTATCTTGAAAAATCCCGTATTGTAGCGACAAAGGATATGTCGGTACATTTTCTACTTACTTGATTGCAGTTATTTTCTTCTTGTTTTTTTCGTGAGTCTTCACTATCAAATAAATTAAATTTGCATTTGAATGTTCATAATTTCCATTCCGACCGCTATTGGGAAAGAACCGTACCTGTTTTGTACATCGACTTTATTACGAATAGCGTATACTCGAGCTAAGAAAGGACTCGAAGAAAGTTGCGCAACAATTACTCACTTGTTAAGCGTACCTCTAATAAGCAAGAAGCTTGATTTACTGGGTGCCTCAAGCATCGTGCATTTTTTCCCGGCTGCAGATTCCTTGGGAAATTTGGAGTTCATTTCTCATTGTCTGCCTTTGTAGCTTTGAGAACATTGAATGTCTTCCGATAACAAAATTCTATATTAAGGTTTTAACAAAAGTATAGATTACTTGATCAAACAGCAAAGAAAGTACTTTGGGAGAACACTTCAAAGGGACACTCTATACGTCAAAATACAATATGCAACCAAAGCCAGAGAACCTGCAAATTAAGCTGGCAAGATGTAGCAGTAAAATATTCATCTTCATCAATTCTATATTAAATAAAAAAGAGGATTTATTATATTCCTACATAAAGCTGTGATAATAAATGTTTTTTTCCGTTGAAACGTTGTTTTCAGCAGAATATTTGCAAAAGTATCTAAATTTATTTTCCATCGGGCAAGAGAAGCGTTGAACGAGAGACATTTTAATATATTATAATTTAATCGATCAGTTATTCATCTGCGATGCGAACTCTGTCAGATATGCGAGTTGCGCAACTGCAGCGCGCCGTTCAAATTATGAATTGGCTGATTTTATTTCGATGATTACCGACAACGTGGCAGAAAATATAAACTGCCCCGTGGGATTGAGTACATTACGATATGGAGTAAATAAATCAATATTACTAAGTTTCCAAATGATATCATATTAACATAGAGGGCATAAATAAATGGGTTTTCCAAAATGTTCTTGCGAATTACCGAGATCGATGCGGATAGTGGACTACCGATATTTATATTACCGACGAATAATCGAATTAATGCCCGCGAGCAAATAGTTGCGCAATGGTTCTTTAATGTTCATTGAATATTTAGCAAAACAGGAACGTTATTTAACGTTGAATTATCCGCACAATTTCAATATTCAAATTTAATGATTACAGTCATTTATCTCCCTATCAGTCTCGAGGGGACAATCATCGATATTGTTTTGTTTTCGTTAAGCGCGCGCGCGCAGGTCTTACACGTTCACCGATGACATTGTCCCATATTGTTTCGTTTGGCCGGCAATGGTGCGACGGCTGGAACTTTTTCTACTTGTATCGGGGTGTCTCGCATTTCAGCATAGGGTTTTCATTTCGAAATGACCTCACTCTACTACGCTCGACCCGCTCTCTTTTTTCCAGTCGCGTCGCTTGTTTCATGCTCGGCAACAAGCACGGTCCCCTCGATTACGCGAGGTGTGTGGGGGGGGGGGTTAAAGTAACGAGAACGTCGCGTTTGTCCGCGCTTTGTACATTTCTGCGGAAATTACAGGATGTTATTTGAACAGGGTGACGTACGTTTCGAGTTGCAGTTTGACGCGAACGCCAGCGACAAAACCGACGATAAATTGCGCGAGTTAACTGTAATGAGCTACCAATTTTAAACTTCATACACAATATATATATGTATATATGTATATATTTATATGTCCCTCAATGGAAAAGTCCATTCAACATTTTCAACCGATTTACAAGTCTGATTATTAATTGCCAGCGTTTCGCGCTTGTGCAAGTAATCCGTAACTCGACGACTGCGACGAAACAAACTTGTGTTTAAGCGTTTTGTGCTCGCGCAAAAAGAAGCCCTCCGAATTTCGTGGCGACGTTAGACTAGGTACTCCGCATAACTATGCACCGGATGCTGTGGATATTATAACTACACGCATGCTGCTACACGCTTACACGCTGAAGGAGCAAACACGGATCAACAATCCCGCCATGTTTGTTGTTGGACCACGTTGTGCCTCCAACTTTTGGTATCACGGGATTGTGTGTCGGTCGAGCGAATCTCCACGAGCCGGGCGAGTTACACGGCAGACGGGGAAATCTATTTTGTTTCGCCACGGCGGGCCGGCGATTGAGATTCACGCACGGCTACCGAGAGCGCCTCGGCCCCGCTCGGTATTCGCCGCGTACCGAAGCGCAGGATCCAATAAAATGGTACGTTTAGTTGCCCGTTACTCCGATAAAGCCTAGTCGAGACGGCCTATGGTATCAATTTTTCAAGGTTGCCGAGACGAGAGAATTTCTCCGTCCTGCCATAGTAGCTTCTACCTTTCGGGCCAAAGCGAATGCATGTAACTCGTACAAATAGTATTGAAGGTAAATTTCTATAACGTTCAATATGCGGATATTCAACGTGTGCCATTATATCATTGGTCATTTTTCAATATTTTTATGAAATCAAAGTTAAAAATTTATTAGCACAATTTTGTACCCTTCGTTGCGCCCGTTAAAATTTGAAACGTGAGTAGTCGAGTGGGATGTAGGAAATATCCCGTGTTAATTATTCATAAAATGGTCATAAAAAGTGAAAATCTCTAAAATAAATTTCTTTACCCTCAATACTTGTACATTAATAAACGGAACGGTAAATAAAACGAATTTTATTTATTAATTTCTAAATAGTTGAAAATATTTTTGAAGAAGGCAGCACTGAAATTGAAAAATTGCGATAGAAAAATAACATCTTTGGGATGTTGTATACACTGAAAAAAATTCTGATTAAAAACGGACGAATTAGAAAATCTTGATTCATCAAATATTCTGGTTATTATAATAGAGTTCAATACTTTATAACTTATAATAACCAGAATATTTGATCAATTTTACAAGATTTTTCCGATTCGTCTTTAACCAGAACTGTTTTTCAGCGTACACCCTCCGCAACGGAGGGTTAAAAGCATCATTTTGCTCGATAATACTTTGTATGTACATACGTACAAGAATTCGAATGCAATTATATAAAGATGCAGAGCGTGTATCCATGTGTGCTCATATATACATGTACGTAGAGGCAATCAAAGCAAGCGAGGGGCAAAATAGAAAGAGAGAGAGAGAGAGAAAAGGACGGTAAACGAGCTCTCATTTCTTTTTTTCCCCAGTACACGTGGCGTATCCGTAAAATTGATAAAGTTTCGCGAAAACTTTTATAATACCCGGCTGTGGAAGAATGTTCAAGTATATACGAGCTAGCAATTTATGTTGTGCCAGATCGCGACGCTCTGTCCCGAAGTCGGCCATGGGCGGGCACGGGAACCGCCTAGCGCCCCCGTTGTATGCATCTACGTGGGCGCATGCAGACTGTTTATCACACTTCCGAGGGATATAACCGTCGTTAAAATCGTCCTGCGATCTACATTACAAAAGATTCGCCCCGTCGACTCGCAGTTCGGCACTCGCGCGCGCGCGCACGTATCCGAGAGCGTTCGTTCGGCCGCTCCGGGCTTCCCTTCGTCGCTTCCTTCCTTCCTTCCTGGCCCTGTCTCGGCCGGACTCCTCCCAACTTTGCAATTGTAATCAACGATAACGATTCCGGCACCTCGTTCTACTATTCGCGCGGAATAACTCTCGAAATGCAAAGCGGTCCTGGGTACCAAGGTGGTATTTAAAGCGGCGGCCCTTTTTTTTTCCTCGGCTAGCTTTACTTCCTGCACACGTGTTACGTCATGATTTTATAATCGACCAGCCGCCGTGTATTTCGCGTATCTTAACAGTCGGTAAGTACGTGTATCATCGACGTAGGTTTTAGCTTCTCTTAAAAAGTTAAGCGGTTAATAGATGACCAAAGTTGGCGAGCCGGCGTGGCTGCCGCTACGTACGACTTGACGCAACAATACGACGTACGACGCGCCCGTATCAACTTTGCCGAGTTCGTCGGAAATATTGCGTGGAAACTCCGGCAAAGTTCGAAAGCGGAATACGCCAGGTTACATTAAAGCGGTTCTGCTAATACGGCCGTAAGTTTCATACGGTTGATACGTGCGAGCATGTACGGATACGTACAAAGCGTCAGACAAACACGAGACGCGTCTCTGCACATACATACATATATATATATATAAAGAGAGAGAGAGAGAGAGAGAGAAAGAGTTGAATGTCGCAGCGCGACGACGACGACAACGACGCTGACGACGACGTTGTTTTCCAAAAGCTCTGTCCCACTTCTTCGTGGCGCGTCGACGATGGATTCGTAAATCCGTCACCGTCTCGCCCGTCGACGAGTCGAGTTCTCTCTCTCCCCAGCCACGTCGTGAGGAATATGTCGCTCGCTAACTGCCAACACTGCCATCGTCGCTATCTGTCGACGATATTTGGACCGTTCGACCGAATTCCGAAACTTCCGGTCGATGTCCTTTGGCGCGCGTCGTCTCGCGACTAAACGACTGCGAATCGACGTGGCGCGAAGTTTCCGCGACCAAACGTCGATGGTTTGACGCGGCGCGACGCGGCACCGTCCACACGCGGTGATGGGGTGTCTCGTCTGCAAGGAAATGGGGGTCGACGATCGACGATCGAAAGCGACGGCAAAAATAGATTTTCGCGTTATCGCGCCGAGAGATAGATCCGCTTTTTAGACCGAGGGAGAGTCTAATTTACTATCGCGGCGGAAGACAGGACTAATTGCAAGAAGGGCGGGTTACACCGAGTAGACGTCATAAATTTCGCGTCCTTCGCGTTTGCAACGGCGTGTTTGTCGTTACGGCGTAATTCGCGATTATCCGCCTGCCATTGTCGTCGTGACGTCGATTACAACGACGAAGAGCGAGAAATTTGTCTGCTGGATGCTGCGCGACTTCTCGCTTTCTCTCTCTCTCTCTCTCTCTCTCCCACCGACGGCGTCATAATTAGTAGTTTCCCAAGCGCGAGAGTAAAGACGTAGGTATACATAGATGCCGCATGGGGAAAATGTATCGCGCGACTCGGCTGACACGCACATATCAGTCTGAGATGACATCAGCCTTTCCCCCCAAGGAAATGTCCTAGTCAGCGCGTAGAATGTTATTCCTGCAGGACCTGGCGGCGGGTCCTTTCTAAGACGCGTCATATCGATTCGTCGTCGAGAACGCCGTTGTGCTTGTGACAGTTCGGGAGTGAGACCCGCGTCTCTGGTTTCCTCCCTGCGAGAAGGGAAGGGAGCGGGTGCGCGACTGCGAAATCTCTTCTCGGTGTCCGTTCCAGTTCGATTGTCGAATGCCTACTTCGATTTGCGCGCGAGCGACCCCCGTCCTTTTTCGAGGATCCTCCCGAAGTCTATTTATGTGGGCCCCCGAAGAACGTACCCGCATCTCTTAGCGCGATAATTCAGCCGCGCCAAGTTTCAAAGACGGGGCGGAGAAGGATGACGAAGGGGGAGGGGAGGTGAGGGGTCGCGGAGTAGGTACGTCCCGCTCGTAAAAATTAAACTCAAACTTGCCGTTAACATTCATAATACGGAGCCGCGGAGCGACTTTGCCGGAACTTCGCCGCCGTATCTCTTTCCACCGTTGCAAAATAGGTCAGGATCCATTTTGCCGCGTTTCAATTATGCGATAACGCGCCAACTTTCGACTACCGGCTCGATGGTAGCCGGAGGACGATAAAATACTCGGCATAATCGAGCGATATTCATCCCTTAACTGACGGCAGGACAAAGTTGCGCCGTCCCTCCACCTCTGCTTGATACTTGAAACAGATTGTCTGGCTCCGTTTCTCCCGTATGCCCGCGCGGCAACTTTGGAGCCTCGCGCGATGCACTCCTTGACTTTCTCGCGCTGCGCTAGCCCCGCGGCGAACGATTCTCGGCAAGATGAACACACTTCGCCATCCATTTGTTCCGCTAGCGCGATGCCCGCCCAACGCGTGTGCGCTACAATCCAAACTCACCTGCGAGTGATAAACGGCGAAACGCGGCGAGACGCATTGCTATCGCGATAGAATGCTCGGCGGAAATTGAAATTTTGACGGGACATAGGTGCCCGTAGGAGAAAAGCCCGGAATACGGCTCCGTGCCCCATCTACGAATATATAAGACCGTACGTCATGGCCTGATCTTGCGCCGCGAACACGTTCCACGTCGATAAGTTATTCTCGATGATGCCCGTCGTCCATCTGGACCGGAACATTTCCGATCGATTTACGACAAGACAATATACGTATAAATCTATGCGCGCCTCTCACACGAACGGCACATTTCTACTTATTGTTGGAAGATTCACTTTGAATTGTCGCGTGGGAATACAGCCCTTTCTCCCTCGATCGTTGTTTCATTGCGCAGACACGCAAGAATCGAGGTCTATCAAGGCACCCTAAAATGCGAATTTTTACAAAACTGATATGACATTTGATGATCCTATTACAAATTTCGTCTTTTGATGGAAAAATGGACAAATAACGGAATATATCCATGTATGTATGTAATTTAAAAAATGCATTTAAATGTCTTTATGTGAATTTGAATGAAAAACAGAAAAGCTAAATAAATTTATGATGAAATTTATTTAGCTTTTCTGTTTATTTTTATTTTCTTTTGCAAGGTGCGTCATTACCATACTTATAAACATATATAGATAAATGATAGACGAGCGGAATCTATATATCTATATATAATTAAAAAAAACATACTTAGAGATGCTAATGATTTGCTAAAATTTGTTTATTTCCTTTGATTCTTTTGGACAAAAAATGATTTATGGACAAATTATGAACAATCAAATGCCACAATTTTATAAAAATTCGCATTTCGGAGTGCCAATTTTACACAGCTCAAGAATTCAACTTATTGTTAAAACTGATCGATACAATATGCACTTACTTTCCATGAAAGTGTATGTCGCTTTAAAGCCTCTCGAATGGCGAGATGATGTTAGTCCCTGAAATTCCAAGGAAAGCCGCGGACCGTTGCTCATGATAGGCCGCGGCGGTATATCTCCGCAGAACGAATCTATTTTGTCCTTCTTTCCGTCTATATGCACGAACGCCACCAATGAATCGACTCCCTCGCAGCTGCAATAAAAAATAATATACTTTTTTCAGATATCGCATTTTACACGTATATAACATTATATTTGCAAAATTAATTATTTTATTCGTTTCAAGCGCATATCTACGCTTGAGTGCAGCAACCAAAATGTAATACTTTCGAATGCGATAATTATTGCGGAAAACCAACAATTTCCATATAATTTCAATAATTACAGTAATTGCAGATAAAGTATCTCTTGCGCCTCTTGAAATGAAATCAGTTCATCACGTAATATTCCATGTAATGGTATCGGAAAGTGAAGAGATAAAACATAAAATATAAAAATTTTAGTCAAAAGGAAAAATAAGATCTGCATACTCGAAATTTTATGACCGTTGGGTGATTTTAATAAAATAGCGACTCTCAGTGCACCATCTCACGTTGAAACATGTTGATCATTTAGTTTCAAAAATCGTTGGATGATAATTGTCCCGCAACTTTGCGCAGTCGTGTCAGCGTTGCTTCGACGTGCAGCCTTCGTTACGCGTCACGAAACAATATTCGATAGGAAAAACTTTTCATTTCCTTGACAAAAGACGCTCCGCTACCGGGGGGACTCGTATTTCCATTTCTGATTTCACGTCCCGTTAGAACACAAGGAACAGGAATCAAGATGTATTTGTCCCGGTACGCGCACCGGAGCGTGTACTGCAACACGTTGCACGGTGTCCAATTTTATATTCCGTGCTTACGACGCCGCTAGCGAACTTTGAACGATAACTCGACACCGAGTTGACATTCTCGAGCTTGGACTTTCGTTTCAAAAACTCTTGACACGAGAGCTCGCTGTCGACCGCTGTAGAAATTATCTGTTGCAATCTGTTTGTCCAGTTGGAAATATCAAATAATTGCAGTTGTAGTCGACTTGTGAAATTATTATAATTATAAATTCGTTCGTTACATAACACACTTGTCAAAATAGTAGAGCTCATATTCGGTAAACATCTTACAATGATTACAACATGAATATCGCATTAAAGTAATATAAAAATATATCAAGATAGAAGAGGAGATTGATCGAATATTTTTACGTGTTTGCGCAACTGTTGGATCAAATATCAAATATTTGAATGGATACACTAGAGTCTACATTTTATTTATCAGTAAATATGTTGCAAATGTTATTTTTCACAGAAAATTTCTCGAAAATTAATGAAAATCATGTTGATGAGTTTCTAAGCGGTATAAGTTGTGCTTTGATATCTCCCCCC
>VBVR01004796.1:0-13604 GCA_011638315.1 Tetramorium parvispinum | reverse complement strand
TATATATATATATAGTAAGAGTGTTATATATATGTAATTATAAAATTATATCTTTTTGTAAAAAAGCTAACTTTTTCAATGTTACACTTAGATGAATATTCATATATGAAATATACCAATAAGTAGTAAAGTGGATCACAAGCCCAAGATCTGTTTGTTTTAAAAATAGAGTTCTATTTCATACACATATATTACAATATTTTTGGATTTGATCCACCTTTCAGCTAAGCAGCTGATATCATCATCAACATTGAAAATGTGTACAATTTGATAATGTTGGACATTCCAAACACAATGTTTACTCAAATTTTTAGATTATATATTACACAATACATTTTATGCTATTTCACACAAGAGACTCATGTCAATACATAAATGAGACAAATGTACATTTCATAAAAAAATATTATATTTACATTGCGTATTTAAAATATATATTTCATATAATTGGCTCGACGCGATAATACTGTATCAATATAGTAAACAAATGTAGTTTAGTTTTGAAAAAGATACCTTTGCTTGGACAGCATAAGAGGCGAGTAACACGGAAGCCTCGGGTGGACAGTAAATATCCATGGACAATATAGCTTGCTTGACTTGTAAGAAGAAGAGATGTTGAGTGACTTCTTGTACAAGCTCTTCAGCTACATCCTCGGGATAAAATTTTGCCAACAAAACGAACGACGTAGCTGACTGCGGCGTAATGCCTTGATCTTGAACTGCAATCAGTTTGGGGTGATTACGGTAAACGATATACAACGTTGCAAGAATACACGAGACAGATCTGTTGAAGGAACAGTGACAAATTATAGTATTACCTTTCTTTTCCAATTTTAGCCAGGAGATAAGGCCCTTGGAATCTTCGAACTGAAGTCCAAAATACCATGTTTCCCTCAGTCCTATCGTGCGGCACACGAGGTCAAACAAGTTTCTGCCTGTCGATCTCAACTGTGCCACAGGAAAGCGCAGACATTTGTCAGCTTGCGAGATACATCGTCAGTGCAACAAGACTCATGCGAAACGAAATGTTCGACGAAAGAGACACTGATTGAGTGACTAACCTCTAGATTAAATTCGAGCTCGGCATCCAAGGTGCTGACTTTGACGGGCAAGGATTTCCCGGACTTTTTCCTCCGGAATGGTGACATCTTACTCCTCTCTCTCTCTTTCTCTCTCTTTATCTTTTATCGTTGTGTTTGTTGAGCGTCACGCGTCAGTCGAAAGGACATGCTGCCTGTGATCACTAAGCTGCGATCGCGAGCAGGCACTCGACATCATACGACAGTTTAGACTCGCCGACGACCTTGGCCAGCCTTGGCGCCGCTGTTGAACAAAATTTAGCGCGGAGTCGACATTTTCTCGTAGGACACGCGCGAAACACAATCAACTGCACACAACCACGCAAATGGTATAACCTTACCTAAAATCTCGGCAGTACGACACAGCATTCTCTGTACTCGGCTAATATGGGCTAATACGGCATAGCTAATCGCGAAACTTGAGGGTTAATCGGCACGTATCGCATCTTCTCGCGCTCGCATGTTCGCGTAATCACATCCTGCTCGAGCCCGAGCCCGAGCCTGACCTGACTAGTCTCGCTAATTTCACACAACTTACAATCGCGTACAACCTATTTGATATTTTGAGCGAGCATACACCCGCTCGGGTGCCCGAGTTTGTCATTTGTGCTTGTCGGTTCGCGATTCGCGACGCGGCTCGCGCGCCAACCGCCAACGGCCAACCGCCAACTACATACTACATCGTCTGTGATCATCTGTACCGTCTGTACCTTGTGCCGCTGCCGCGCGCGCGTGCGGGCGAGCACGCATTGGGACAATTTAATAATTTATATAAGTTTTGCCATTTCCTACAGTTGGCCCTCGGCTCGACAAGTCTCTGACGACCAACCGTCGCGATCCAGGATAAATCTTAAATTATTTCGATCACTCAATCTGTTAAAAACCAGTATATAGTACCCAGTAAACACAAAGTAACACCCAAGTAGAACAGAAAGTCATAATAATGCAAAGTGATGTCAAAATGATGAGAATATGATTACAAAATTCAGCTTTCAATTATAATTTAATCTTTCTTTTTTTGTCATTTTGACATCATTTGAGGTCACTTTGACATTATCATGACTTTCTGTTCTACCTGGGCCGTAATATAACGTCAATGTTAAAATTTCCTACTCAACACTCTAACAGAAAAGTACTGTGCAGTAATAAATTGACCAGTAATTAATTATTACTGCTTAGTAATTTTATTTATTTATTACTTACACAATAACAAAATTACTAAATAATAGTGATTTATTACTGGCCAATTTATTATTGCACAGTGATACTTTTCTGTAAGGGCAATATAGTTTTATATACAAGACATGTTACATTGTAATTATATTGTTGAGTAGGAAATTATAACATTGACGTTATATTATTGTTATTTTGTGTTTACTGGGTATATATACAGGGTGTCCCATTTTAAAGGACCCACTCAAATATCTCAGAAATACTGCGTTAAATCGAAAAATGTTTCATACAAAAGTTGTATGGTTTCAAGGGGGACATAAGATGATGTCATTAATTTGACCTTGAATAGTTACTTGAAGGTCACGTGAAGGTCACCTTTAATTTTTTAAATGGAACACCCTATATTTCATTGCATATTCTTGTAGCGTATTTCAAGAGCTTTCCAAAACACTATATTTGAGTATATTTTTGTTAAGTACTTTTCGAGATATTTTAAATTTCGTCATGACACTTTTTAATATAAAATATGAAATATCTCATAAAATATTCACTTTTCGATGACTCGATGACATCCTATATATATATAATATATATACAATAACGATTTACGAGAAAATACAGGAATGATAGTGTGACAAAGCTGTCACAAGTAAATATCTTAATTGTATTTTTAGATGAGCTGGCTTTGAAGTGAATATTCCGCACTGGATAAATTATTGTTTTTAAATTAACAAAGAATCCGTGACGAAACGGGACGCATTGAAATTAGTAATTATCCTTCAATTATCCTTATAGTTCCAATCTTTATAGATAAAGATCGTGTATGTACGATTCGAGATAGCCGCTTCGTGACTTACTAACGCAAATGACCTACACCTCGATGTTCGCGAGTAATCAATTAATAGAAAACGATTCATCTTTCTCATATCTATTGTATATTTCGCGTGACACATTTCGCGGCATAGTAATTTTGATATAACACATCGTTTTTTCGCATCAACGGATTGTGCAAATACAAATAATTTAAACATCGAAATGCAGTGAGGTGTTCGCGGAATTTAAACGTTCGAATTACAATGGCAAGTGTATCTCGAGTAAATCGGGAGGGATCGCTTCGTGTGTCGCATTATTTCTTAAAATACGACCGCGGCACACATAATTGCGAATTGAATATAATATTCGGGGTAAATTTCTTTCATTACTATACATTTTGAATTCAACGGAAAGAAGGTGAACGCTTGGCGCTCAATATTCGGCCAGGCTCGGCAATCCTCGGCAGCGGTCGGCGGCTCGACGACATTGATACGCTACTGTTGAGTCACCTATCGGACTCAGTAGTTACCGCGTATTCGCTCCAAGAATTGACCGACTGTCAAGCACGCAGTCTACAAGTTCCTTGTACCGAAACGCGGTATATTTTATATTATATGAACGATTACAAGGCTTGCGTTCGTTTTCTCCCACGTTATTTCACTGGGAGCATAAACTATATTGAAAATCTATAATATACGTGACGTACCTTATAGATTTTTAGTTTAGTATATGCTCCCAGTGGGAGAACATGACAGAAAACGAACACAGGGAAGTTGTCGATTCGCGCGCGAACAATTAATCCTTCATTAACGATCTACAAACGATGAGTGTTTCTTCGTCGGTGATAATGCTCATTACTTCATTGGAATTGACGCGTGATAGGTACGTATATGTATGCGGCAGAGATTCGAATCATACAAAATAGGATCCCCTGACAGAAAAGTATTACTGCAGTAATAAATTGGCCAGTAATTAATTACTATTGCTTAGTAATTTTATCATTTACACGATAATAATATTACTAAATAATAGTGATTTATTACTGGCCAATTTATTACTGCACAATAATACTTTTCTGTAAGGAGAATGCGCACGCGTGAGACTCTTTTATTGATAATTAGTCCGCGCGGGAATGTAATTTCATTTATTATCCGTATTTCTCGCGTGAGTGTCCTGTGCAATGGGAGAGCAATTCTTAAGAAGAGACCTGACACATTCCAGATGCGTCCTGAGAGGAGGTGGAGGTCTAGGAGAGGTATCAGGCGGAGCATAAATATCTTACCTTGGGATAAGATATTATCTCTTATCTGCAAGAATTAATAGATTTTTCCTATTTATTCAAATTGTTTTATCTCACCAATTAGTTAGAAATAATGAGAGAAAGAGAAATTATCTGAGATTTGGGAGATAAAAGTTTATTTATTTTTATTAAAATCTTTTTCGAATAATAATAAGATGGTTGTATTATACATATCTTATTGAAAAACGGATAGATTAGAGGCGCGTAAGAATTATCTTTCGAACTGTTGATCAGCACTATTTTAATTTGAATCTTATGATTGTATGTTACAGTATATCATCGTAGATACGTGGCAGAACAACTCCACCCGTTGCGCATCGGATCGATGAGTCGAAAATTTTTTTATTCCAAAGTAACGGAGGATTTACGATCCGCCGCCGCAGCAGCACAATCACGCGTCTTCGTATTTTCATGATCGGTTTTTGCATCGAGAAATCTTCTATAATTGATCTTTTAATTTCACCTTTTAAGTTCGCCTTATGAATTTCAATTTTTTGCAAAATATAATTCAAATTAATATATATATATATATATATATAAAGCGAAACTTTTTCTATGATTGCATGATTTATATGTGATTATAATTCCAAATTGAAAGAGCAGACGGTCGCAAAAAGATGATTACGATTCAATCAGTATTTTCAAGAAGATTATAATCAAGTTAGTGAAGACATTTTTGATTAATTTTAATTTTGCAGTCAATTTTTATATTAATATTCTTTCTCAATTAACGTTGTCATGCATTTTTCGATACAATCAACGCTCACGTATACATATATTTTTCGAATCGAACGTAATATCTGTTGGTGATGATAATAATCCGACAATGGAAAGAGCTTTTTCCTCTCTATTGATGATTTGGCTCGAAGAAAGAAGATTGAATGCGATAAGGTAAGTGGTCAATCAACACATTTTGATCACATAATGGTGAAGTATGCAAGATAATACGAAACATACAAAACGATTTAATGTATATGTTTATTTATGTATGTATATGTGTTTCAAGTAAAATATATTATTATATGTATATGCAAACTCAATTTTCAACGCAATTACAATTTTTTATGTCCGACATGAATTTTATCTCAACATTTGTTGAACTAAGCAAATCACAAACTATACGCCATATCACGGCATAACGCGAGTTAAACATTTTGTAATATCAATATACAAATCTCATTCGAACCACTAATCTAATAATCATTTCGGCACAAAAGAACAATGAAAGAATTATTATGCAAAAAAATTACAGCCAACTAAATTTTTATATTCACTTCTATTTTAATGTATATATTTTCGACAATACTTTACAATTTTTCAATGTTAAAATCGTTAACTAAAAATTTAAAAGCATACAATTATTTAAAAAAATTATCTAACTCCTTCAAAGAGAAGTTTTCAAATAAGGGCAGCTCATAATTGAGGTATTTTAAGTACAAGTTTATAAATGGATTATATAAATTACTATTATATAAATTTAATTTAATAGCGAAAAATCTGTTAATAACTTGTCATCTGATTTCATAATAGATTTACGCTGTACTCTTTTTTAAATTATGTAGAATAGTATTGTTATGTAGAATAGTTTATTTTGTATCTTTCTTTCTTTTTACATTATATTAACTATACGCATAAATAAAAAATTAATCTATTCCGCAAAATATTAAAAGTTACATAAATAGCTTGAAATGTGAATATTTACAATTTATATACATATTTTCAATTTCACGATTTTAATTTTATATATACATATACCTATATATGTATATTTTTCTTTCATCATTCTCTTCAATATCACATGAGTTTTAGAGATTCTCTTTTTAACGCTATGCAAGTATGTTGAAAATAAAATAAATTCAATATTTTGTGAGTGAGAATTGTTTCTAAATTTAGGAACTAGAAAATACTTTCTCAAATATAAATATATCTTAAATATTGTTGTATTGTACAATTCTTTAGCATAGAGATTTTTAATCTTTTTTCAATTTTTTCTAGGGTATAACGCATTTCTAATTATTTTTCTAATTATTATTCTTATTAATTTTAATTTATTGTTTATATTTCGTATTGAAAATGAAGAATATTGAATTTCCTTGTAAGTAAGTTTTTTTTAGATATTCTACATATTGCCTGATACTTTATTATTCCTTTAAGCATTTCCTTTATTATTCCTTTTAAGCATTGTGACTTTCTAATTGAGAAATAATGTTCTAGTATACATAATTCTTGAAACATATAAAAGAAATAATCAGTACTTATACAATTCTATTTCAAAGAAAGAATTGAATTTCAAAACTTTTATTACTTTCACATGTGCGCGAGCAAATGGGATTTGATTTCGTAATTTAGTTATTAAAAGCTTATACTAAAATACTTTTGATTTTAGAATTTTACTTGTTTGTAAATCTACTCGAATAATATCCTTATATTTGAAAACATCTCAGCCCATACAGCACTAACTTGCAGTTGTAGGTATTGTAGCAATATTGCTGCAAGATTGTAATCTTGTTGCAACATTGTTGTAACGTAACTGAAAGTTTTGTGCTGTATGGGAATATATTTTATGAAAAAAGAAAAGTTTTGAGATAATAATTTGTTACTCGCATGGGAAATAAAATATATTCCAGTTTTAAAAATGTACTAAAATAGAGTAAAACTCTTTTTTTCAATCAAACACTGTAAATTGTTTCACAATTAAAGAAGAATTTTTGTATTTTTGCTTTTTGTATCTTCAGCTAGACATATAAAATATTATCAATGTTTATTTAATTGTAAATCATCAAAAACAATGATGAAAATTAAGATATTGGGATATAAAGTGCCCCCCGCTTTCTCCCCACGCGAATAATTATTAAAATAGTTTAAAAAATATGAATAGTGAATAGTGTAGATTTAATTATCTTGTGAAATTCAGAATTCATAAATACTTTCTAAGTATAAGATTTTTATTGTTTTGTGATTCGTGCATGGTGAAGAGTGATTGAAGAGAGATCATTGTGTTTTTAGAATCCATTGCAATTGATTTACTAGAATGATCCAATAAGTAAACAGATAAACGAGTCTAATTGATAAAAAATTTATTTAAAAAATGATATCTGAAATTATTAACATAATCTCCTTGTACACGAATGTCTTTGTACTGTACTGTATCGTCTTATGAACAGTTTTTGGTGCCTTTAAATTAAAAGTTTTTGAGTTAATCCTTCAATCACTATTGTATTGTATATTAAAATTCAACGTTATTGTTAAATTTTGTGTTTTGGAAAATGGATTTAATGAAAGAAGAAAAATGATAATTGTGCTAGATCAAGTCGGAGCTGTAATATAAACTGGATGAGTTTCCAGTCGAATTAACAAATTGTTTCTTGTATCAATTAAACTATGTTGAAGTCGAGTGTACTGTCTCGTACTGTTCTATCTTTTTTACTTAACAATATACGATACATGCTGGGCAATTTTTTATTTGTCCATGAGTATTTTATAGTTAAGAGCATTATTGATTACGTTTCTCTGTTTCATAAAATACAGCACAAGTTCACGTATTCAATAAGTAAAAGATCAAAAGCATTATGTTGCCTATGGATTATATTTTCAACTTTTTTATTATTAAATTTTATTATTTCTCTTGCTAAAAAATATAAATATCTTCTAGCAAAACTAACAATACAGTGCAAAAGTGACTCAGACGTGTTAACATAAAACATTTTATGCTATTTTAGGCATTCAAAAACCAAGAAATACATTATGTATTTGTGTATACAAGGGGATTATATTGAAAAGACATAAGTTCTTTTTTTACTAATTTTTAAATAATTTTTTACTAATTACATTTGTTTGTCTGTTTATTTATTAAATTCTCCGTAATTATAAGTACCAATTTGTATTACTTTTGCTGGTTGATTATTTTATCGAAAAAGTTTATGCAAAAAAATTTGCTTATATTATAATTATTATATTAGCGGTCCAATTATATTCACATCTATATGTGAAAAAAAGGAAATAATTTAGTTAACCATAATTTTTGTCAATCATTGTGAAATAACGATGATAATGAAGTATGTATCATTTATCATTTTTTACTTAAACTATTATTTAATCAATGTAAAAGCCTCATTCTAATACTATAATGCGTAAAAATATATTTAAAAAATTCATTCACATACAGAAAACAAAAACATTGATTATTTGATTATCTGTTGTATGATATTATGTCTGATACATAAAATAACGTCGTTATTTCATCTAATTACAAGGGCTGGCTGGCTGGCTCGTTGTTCCTGACTGCAACATAATGGATTGTACAGAGAGCGTAGATGATATTGTGGCTGCCGTTACAGCATTTGTATGATGATGATGATGATGATGATAAAGTGCTGAAGCATAATACTGTTGATGTGCCAGATGCGGATGATGGTGATGAAGATAACCGCTTGATATTCTATGATCATTATTGTTTTCATTATTATTGTTGTTATTACTGTTATTAACAGAACTGTCTTCATGAGGTCGGTTGTGATGATGATGATGATGGTGATGATTATTGTTGTTATTATTATTGTTATTATTGATTGTGGAACATAGTGATGAAGTTGGCGAGGAGGATGACGAAGAGTTCTGTACATTACAACTATTAGCCAGAATGTCATGTACAGTGTGAGGACTCGGCCATTGTAGAGCGTTGTTGATCGCTGTTTGATGTCCACCACTATCTTGTACTGCTGAAGGTGACGATGATGACAGTTTACTCGTTGACGATGGTCCAACTGGAAATGCAATAATTGTGAATAAATAGAATAAGATTTTTTTTCTTTTCAATTTCAATATCAATCAGAGTGATTCATATCATAATGGGAAGAAGATAGATGTAACCGATGTTCAATGAACACGTTAAGAACTAAACATATTTCTGCATATACACATTTCAGATTGATGAAACTCTTTTCAGCTTTTTGAATTTTGTTTAAATGTTTGTAGAATCTCTGTATCACTTAAATTAAATAAAATAAAATGTACAAAATACTAACCTTGATGATGATGATGCGTGATGGAAGGCGGCGCAGTTGGATGATAGGGTGTCGGCGGATACGGGACTGGACACAGAGCTGCACCAGCTGCGGCGGCTGCGTAAAGATGGTGATGATGATGATGATGATGGTGAGCTGAATGATGCGGATGATGATGCATAGTTGTCGTGGTGCCAACTTTATTTCTTAATATCCTTGAAATACTGGACACTGATGGGACGTTATATTTGTCGCATACGCCATCGGATAACAGTCGATCCCTGATTTCCCAAGCAAAGATCCCCGGATCTTTTAATTTCAATTGCTTAATGTATTGCACGACTTTCGGGGTGGTTACACGTGGTTTGCTACCACCAATTGCACCCGGCAGAATACTACCCGTTTCATGATAGCGTGCCAGTATCTTACTGACACATCCGTGACTGACACGTAATTGTCGCGAGATATCACATGGTCTAATACCCAATTGTGCAAGCTCGACTATTCTCAATCTGACAGCATTCGGTAATGGTCTCCCATTGACGAATACACCCCCTAGTTGATTCACTTCGCCACACTGCTGCTGATGTTGTTGCTGTTGATGTGATTGTGGTTGTGCCCCAATTTCGGTGTTGTTGCTTTCTGTAAAATAATCAATTAATATCTTATTATCTACATAGTTTACTATTAGATAGTATAAGTATAAAAAGATAAGTTTTTATATGTATATTTTTGTATATACTTTATACATACACAAGTATAAAAATAATTAGAAGTATGTGATTTTTTAAAATTATTTAGAAAATCTTTTAATTATTAATACTTTGATTTATTTAATTTATACATATATATAGTGAATGGACTATTTTAAGCATTAGGGAATATGATGGAGAGCCTTTAGACGTTAATTCATTTTTATTAAATTAAACTTTATTTGAATTTTTTAATTGTAAATATATAATTTGTACAAGAAAATTCTAAATTCACAATTGGTCAAGATTTCTAACGTAATTACGTTCGTAATTACATTCAAAATAAAATAACTTAAGAGGATGCTAGCCGTCCGCGGTACTAAATTTTTGTAAAAGGATTTCTGAATCGGTGAAAGTAATACGAAAAAATCCTTTTACAAAAATTCAGTCGCGGACTACATCTTAAGATGTTAAAATTGTATATCTTTCCATCATGGCTTATACTTGGTCTTTTCTGCGACTTTTTTTTAGTATACATTTTGCATAGAGACACACTATTAAAATAGAAAATATACCTGTAGAGATATTTTCTTCACATTTTTAACATTTTTTCTTTGGCTAAATTTATTTTTCAATTTCTAATTATTATTTTTATAACATATATCATTATGCAATTACACTTTGTGTAGCACAGAATGGAATCAAACACTCGTGTACGTAACATGGAACAGAAATCGCGGGCATGATATACAAATTACTTATTAGAATTAATTTATTTCGGGATTATAATGTTAAAAGTATTTATTATAATTAAATTAACACACGCATAACACATTTTTTGTTCAGATTTGTGCTTTCAATACATGCACATTATACATATAACGTTGACTTTCGTATTTAGATTTTCAGTTTCATAATTGCGTTCCATAATTCTTTTTAGGTATTAACACAACTCGTACCGAGTTGAAATTGCCATCATTTTCGAACTTCTATCGTCATTAGCGATATGCGGCTGATGAAGGATAGATCGATCTCAAGCTGAGCGGCATCGCGACACATTCATCGGTTATCCACTCATATTTGCGCATATATTACGCATATATTCAAAATTTGCTCAGTTTTACATTCGCTGCAAAATATTAATAACGCAGTTTTACTTTCACAAGATTTACGGTGCTGATACTATCGACCGAATCAAATATGTATATCTTATTGTTATCTATGACGTTATTTCTGTGTACCGTCACATTATCTTGTTAGTAAATCAAAGAATACGACGAAATATCTTAAAAATGGCAAATAAATTGCTCTGTAATACTTAAATATGTTCGACGCTGTCAATCTTCGATAAGACAAAGGAAAAAGTTAACTTTCTGAGCATAAAAGTGCAGTCCATATCATACAAATATCGAGACCGAAAAAACTGTTTTTTCCTCAAATCCTTCCAATAGAAGTAGCCATCACGATTATTTAAACAAATTTTCTTTTCATCATTAAAGATCACCTAAAAAAACGAAATTAATGAAAAATTTATAAAAAATTAAGAAAAGTTGAATTTGATACAAAATGTAATTCTTATTTTCCATTTTTTATCTATATTTCCTGCAAATTCGAGATGCTTGGCTTTATCATCTTTCTTAATATAGTTTTTATTGTTACTTGTTGGACAAGTGTTACTTTATAAATGGTTCTCAAGATGGTTAGAGTCGAGATATCAAGCTCTGAACATTCCGCTCTTATTCCAGCAATCAATTTGGTCGAGTTGGATAATTTGAGGATAATTTATCTTTTATTTCTTGACGAAAGCTTTAATATCCTTCCGGTATTTCTTTTTCATGCCATACTGTCCAAGATTTCTTAAATAATTGAGTACGACATTACGAGATCAGCCTAAAACTTGGAAAACTACTACTACTAAACGAATCTAATGTTGTTTCCTGTCTAGTGCATTTCATCAATTTTATCCTTCTTATATTTGTTAAGCTCTATTTTATGTGTCATAATTAGGAAAAAATAAAGAGTACATAATAAAATATATGAAAAACTTGGTTTTATAATTTTCTCACGATATTGAAATTGATTTTGCTTAAGTACCTGCGATCGTTTTTGTTGAATATTTTTTTCTAAAACTTTGTTGAATCACAAAAAGTTGGTGCACAAAGAGTTTTAAACTCTTGTGCACCAACTTTTGTGCACCACAATTTTTGAGGGGGGGGGGCACTGAATAATGTTAGTATCATTAGTTTTAGATAAAAATTTTTATATGACAAAATTTCCAAAATAATAAGTGGTTTTATAATTTTGTGACACAAAGTGTCAAAATGTTTGTGCATACACACACATAAATTAAAATATTTGTTGTTATTTTTAGCAAAATTATAATCATTTTCACTAGACATAGATAAAATGTTTCATGAAAATGTATGCGGTATATGTATATACAAATATATATAATATACATATACATATTATATACATATATGTATAGCCATAATGCTTCTACGAGGTTCTAAGTACGCATATGTGATACACAAATACATTTATACATGTACGAAGTCTATATACGTAATATTATTAGACTTTTTCTCACAAGCAGTGATAAATGGCCAAGATCAAAGGTTCCGACGCGTGTAGTCATTTTACACGCGTGTAACACACATATCTAACGAAAAAGAGACGACGACTACACAGTCTGTGTGTTGGTGACGATATACGTAAGTATAAATGTATTTGTGCGAGCCAGCGAGCTGTTCCAGCTAACTAGTACGAGGGTGAAGACGTTTCAGCTCCTTCCCCAAGTAGAGAAAGAAAATCGTCTGGTTCTAATTCTACAATTCTATATATGGATCGTAACACTCTGTTATTATTATAAATACCTTTTTAAAATTTTTTATTTGATAGAATTAAACTCACATTATTTTTGGATTATTTTCTCTGCCTAATACTGTAATTAATAAATTTTCACCGTAAAAGAAATTATACAATTGTATTATAGGTCAGAAAAATATTTATATAATTTTTTGAAGAAAATGATATTGTATGTGTTTTGAAAAAAGATTTAGAAATTTATTAATAGATAATATTTAAACATATATGTTTAATTGGAAGATAATGAAATTGGAGAATTATATAATATGAAACAAATAGTATATAAGACAGAAAGTCTCCATTGATGAATAGGTATTTTATGTTTGGCAACTGATTAATTTGTTTTTAAAATGTACACACACACACACACACATAAATTATAATGTTGAATAATGATTAGATAACTAAAGTTCTGCAATGACATAAAAATAGATAATTATACATTTTATATTATATTTTTTTTATCTCACGAACGTTATCTAAAAAATCTTATCTAAATTCAAAGAACATAAAATGCATCAAAAAAGAAAATTGTACAAATTATATGATTTATTTGTGTATTTATATACATATCAAATAAATAGTAGATATACATTATTTATGTTTAGATCCTTTGAGTAAAATGTAACTATTCAGATCGGATATTAAATATATGTATATCTAAATATATGTATAT
>VBVR01004795.1:0-13605 GCA_011638315.1 Tetramorium parvispinum | reverse complement strand
TTTCAGAAATTAATTTTGTCATTATTGTAAAAATCGTTGCAGCATAAAATTATACAATTATTATTCAAGTAATAGTAAAAAATTCTTTTTACTTTTTATTTTTACATAACTTTGCGCCATTATTTTGTCAATATTTAGAACTTATAATTGTAAAATTCTATTTCAGCAAAAGATACGCGTGTTGCAGAGTCATCTTAAGGCAATTATTACGAAATGCTGCGAATAGAAAGAAACAATAATTATGCATTTATTGCAAAAGTTTCCTATCTGGGTATATGTACACACATTGTTTTAATTTCATAAAATTTCTAGTAAAATACTTGTAAAAGATTCGAATATATTTGATTCGGATTTGAGTCCACTTGGAAGTAACACTCTTGTATTTCGAGGTAGAGAGAATTTGTAACTGTGCAAACAGATTCGAAGCTACTTGAGACACTTGATCCCATCACTACACTGTTAAATGTTAAAGGATCAAATTTAAACCCGTTCTCAGAGTTAAGTAAAAGTAAATAATACCTTGTTTTTTTAACAATGTTTATTTTAATGTGTGTCGAAATTATTATTTTAGCATAAAACATGTTTAATTTCATTGTTTTATTTAATTAGTGAAATTAATGATGTATCGAGTAGGAGCAGTGGCAATCTAAAGGATGGTTAAAAATAATGGACAAATTGAATATAATTCGACATTACGAATTTAATAGTATAATAACGAGGATCTTTTCGTTCCTCTCGTCCGTCGCTTGCGCTTTCCCCTCGTTCGCACAGGTATTCGTGCACCCATACGATACTTTATTAGCAGTCCCAGACGGATATGACAGCTCTTTGCAAAGGAAAGAGCCGCGCGGGAGAAATCACGGAGGCATTGATTGAAACGAGCGTATCGGGCGAAATGTCATCGCGGAAATTTCTCACCGCGGATGGAATTGTTAAGAGACCGCGTCTCTCTCGCTCTCTCTCTCTCTTGCTCTTTTCAAGACGACGGAAACTTCAATCTCGAAGATATCGGAACCGCTCACGAAGAGAAGAGCCGTAATTGCTCGCTTCTGTTTAGCTCGCGCGAGATATTTTACGCCAGAGAGAATCGAACGAATCTCTCGCAAGGAGCAATGAAAATCGCGACTTTCCTGCGGTTAAAACCTCCGATTAAGAGCAAACAGAATTAACGAGGTAGCGAAAGTGCCGTATAGTGACTTTCTCATGCACTTTTTGCAGCCGCTAAGAGGATACTCGCGATTCTCCGGCACGTCGTTCACGAAATTACTTTGTAAATCACGCGACGGGGTGGTTCAATAACGGTACGGCGGCTATCCATTTCGTAGCATCCGGCAGATCCCGAGAGATTCGCATACTTCTCCAACAAATCTTCCTCTCGGATACGTATAAAAATATTGCATAATAAAATATAAAAAGTTAAATAAAACACATATTTTCTTTATTTTATTGTAAAGCTGTAACATATTGTAGCATATGTTGCTATGAAAATTGACGATTAGTAATTTTTGCTTGAACTAACAGAATATTAATAATGCACGAAAAGTTACGCGGGGATTTTAAATTGTTCCGTGAACGTATAAAACTTACAATAAAGGTTTACGCTGCAGTCAATTTTTTTTATATTAAAAAATTACTATTGCGACATTATAGTTTTCACTAAAATGTTCAGTTTGCATAAAAACGACCTTTACTAAAACGTTCAATTTACATAAAAACAACCGCACTCACATAGAAAGATTTCTTTCTCATTTTAGGGAAACTTGAAGATTTTTAATTAAAAGTATTTAAACGATCACAGTAATCCTTTTGTAAAACGTTACATCTTTGAATAAAAATACCATTTTTCCATAACAATATTAGTATATCCCTGGATAATATAAACCTTGACTCTTTACTATGTTTCCTTCGCGTAGCAAATCTAGGCAAGACGGAAGAGAGAACGCACACAAAAGACATTCTTGCCTCGTTGTAGCGTCGTTCAATAATCTGATCGTTTCGCCGACGACGATCTCGTTCGCGGAAGCAAAAAAGAAAAATGGAACTGGAACATATGCGGTCGATGTGGTAAAGTAAACTACATTCTGCCGTCGAGCCGAGCGAGATGAGAAACGTCTTACTCACATCCTCGAAGTTCTTTCTCGCGTCCAGGATGTAGCTCTTCTCGTTGATATCGTCGGACACGGCGTGGGCCATCCTGATCGGGCGATCAAGATCCTCTCGCGCGGTGGAGGCGGCCTAACTCTAACGGGAGAAAATGATAGCGCGGAAAAACGTGCAAAACTTAAAGGGAGGGAACGAGGCTCGCGGACAGGTCCGTAGACGTCTGAAGTTCCGGTCTATCTTCTGCCCCTTCTTCAGCTTCTCTCGTCTTTCCCCTCTGTTACTACCGTTCTCCCTTCTCTTGCACACTCAATCCGTTCTCCCTTATTCTCTCTCTTCACTCACGCACGCGCGTACATATATTTTCGCCAATTTCTCTCTCTCTCTCTCTCTCTCTCTCTCTTCCTGTCTATCGAGAGAGAGCTTCAATCACACCCCATCATCCTCCCCATGTTTCATCTTCTTTCCCTCTTGTTCTCGGTAAACCGGGAATAACTAGTTTTTCGCATCGCCCTCATCCGGCCGGTGTACGCCCACGTATGCGCACCCTCCCTTCCGTCCCTCTTCTCATTCATCTACCTCGTCTCACCCTCGCAGCCTCTCTGCTTTCTCCCCCGGTTAGTCCGGTCGTGTCCTATTTTCTTTCTATCTCTTATGCTTTCCCTCCGTCGAGATATCGAAGCGTGAAAACAACTGGCAGGCAAGTTTATTGATTTCGTGGCATGTATCTTCTCCCTGTCGATGATTCCATCAGTTCCACCGGAACTTTATTCTACGTGCAGGACTCGTTCCGTATCCTTTTTTGCGTGAGATACGTGAGCCGCGCGCGCGCGTATCTTTACATCAGATCGTTACAATACGCACGGATGTATAACATAGACTTGATACTCCGTTGTTTGTAAAAAAAAGTCAAGAAGTTTGAGTCCGCATGACAAAAATCGGATTTTCCATAATTTCCAGTGTAATAACTTCACATTAAGCTGTTAGCCTTCCATCAATCTTGTAAATTATTTATCAATAGCATACATACGGGATGTTCTTCTAAGTTTACTAAAGCTATCATTTCCGTGCCGGGAACATTATAAAAGATCTTGAACACAGTAAATCTCACGGCAGTTTTCAGAATTATATTTACAATTCTATTACATTTTCATGTATGACATTATAGATTCTCGGGAGAGAATCTTTCGCAGAACGTATAATTTTTTTATTGTTTGTCGGAGTAATATACAAGAATAGTTTCAAATTCTCATTATATTGTACTTAACATAGGAACAGAAACGAGAGCTGTAAACTCCAGTCGTAAACACGTGCGAACTTTTTCATTTCCAATATTATTTTCTATAAAGACAGCTCGCTATAACCGCTATCGACATATGCGCATTTTCCCGCACCTATTTTAATTCTAATGATTGCTTCATACGTTCAATATATTAAAAAATTTTTAATATATATATATATTTCAATTTTTTTTTAATACACCTCTGACGCAAATTTATCCGAATATCATATTTGTCTTGCATTCAGTTTGTCAAATTCAAACAGAAACACTAGTACATTCCTATAAATATGATAATTAATGTACTAACTTAAATAATATCTTTTTGTTAGACCTGTCATTGCAGAGAAATCAAGCTCACAGTTAGACGAGACATAAAATAATTATTTACACAGATAATCACATATTAGCAAAACAAAAAATTAAAAAAAATTTAATCTCTTGCGTAATTGACTAAAGGTAACAAGGATGTGGATTATCTTTCTGACACGTGATTAATTCAATCAGACAGTCGAATATATATAGTATATATATAGTATATACATATATAGTTTGTATATCATATATAGTATATATATAGTATAATATATACGTATATCGTACATTAATGAAAATATGCAAAATTATATCAATTTAATTAATTAACACTTTAAACACTTCTTATTTAAAAATTCTTATAATCTTACCATTTTGGTATTCGAAGTTTGATCTCAAAATGATTTAAAAAATCTGCCATTAATGGATATCACGATAGGTTTAAGACGCTCCTCTTTGTATACTGTGTATATATCACAAAAAAATAAGCGCATAAAATACTTTCCATTGATAGACAATAGTTTAAATAATATAAAGCTGCGTATTATATCACACAATGTATATTTTATATGTTGAAATGCAAACGAATGATTCGATGAAATATGAATTGAAAGGACTAGATTGCAATTCAATATTAACAATGCTTTCGAAGCTTTGCAATCGAAAAAATCTTCTATAGCATTCTTAACATTGCAGCACTTGCATTTGTGATACGTGATATGTGTGTATTAATTAAACTCGCTGCAAACGAGAATGCATAAAAGACAAAAGATGTGACGGTGAAAAACCTAACGGAACGCGTATCCATAAGTGCATACTTGAAATTGCGCTTTTCATGTCGAAAAATTGGAGGTCAATTGTACGGTTACCGCGCATAGACGAGTTTGATAAAACCAGATCGGAAATGATCTTCCGCTATGGGCGACCATTCATATACTCTCACATACTCTAGTAAGCGGTGTTGATTCGTATGAAATTGGATTGGAATCTCAACATAATTCCATTCGCGCTGCACATCACCGACTGGTCGTCGGGAAAGTGCAACGTAAGTACACTTTTCATCGAGATCCTCGAACACGTCAAGTCGCAACATCTCAAGAGAGCCTCGATGGATCTTGACGGTGAGGTACCACCACCCAACCGTTGTTTCCCGAAACGGCGGGCCCTATCGTCGACGTGGCAGCGGCACTCGTCAACGCCCCCCTCTGATCCTTCATGATTTCCAATTGTCGCGTCAGATTGCGCCACAGCTTCACCAGGGATTCCTGAAAGTCATCGCGTCAATTGCAATAATTATCGATATTTACAATTAACGACTTTCTGAGCTTAAGGATTTCTTAAAAGTTACGATTAAGATTAATTATCATTAATGAGAAATCATCTACTGGATCCAGTATTATAAGCGAGTGCAAAATTTTTACAAAGAGAAATAAAAAGGAGAAACCTTCTCATCTTCCAGCTTCCGTAACTCCTGCTGCTGCCGCAGGCTGTCGAGACTCAGATTCTTCAACATCTCGTTCTTGTGTTGGCTTAACAACGCTATCTCCGTTTGAACCTTAAGATATTCCTCGGCTATCTGTTTGTGCTCTTCGAAGATCTCGCGTGAGAGTTTACACGTGTTATCGGGCGTAAGAGGCCTCAAGTCGGCATCCAGTAGGCGACAAACGTTGCCCAAGTCTTCGCTTGTGGTGCTGCTACCTACAACATTCCAAGATTTTATCACAGACGTTAATAATCGCGAGACTTATATTCGATTGCGACAATATACGTATTGCCAAGAGTATAGTCCTAAATGTACAAGCGTAAGCCTTAACAATAAGTATATCTTCAGAATGTTACAAGATTACAGTCTTCACTAGCAAATAACTCGCTCGTGAAGATTCTAGAGTCGGCATCGAATCTAATCTCTCTGTCCGCTTCCAGTCTTACTAGTCGTTCGAAAACGTAATTCCTCTTAATTCTAAAAATGCATCGAGCACTCGTTTCGCCCGAGAGAATCTGATGAACATGTACTAACGCAGTAGGACCCAGCAGCGCTTGAGAGTGTCGGTGCCGACGATCTCCGGGTAGTCGTCACACATGTCGATCATCTAGCAGCCGCCGCTCTCGCGCGAGCCGCAGTTATTTCGACGACGATTAACGTCCACGATTATCCTCTGACAACGTGGCTGACTCTGACGGCATAATTCCTTTGTTCGGTTTCTCGGCGATCCTCAGATTCGGGTTCCCGTCCTAGAGAGTAGTAAAGTGGCAGCCTCGCAAACAGTGTAATAGAGAAAACGCAGCGACGATAGCGATATGAGGAATCTCACTGAGACAACTGAACCCTCGTAATCACGGCGATATCGCCCAACGGCTTGTTCAGTGGAATGGTCCGGGAATGGCCGTGTTAAAAAGATATATCAATTCCCGGTCGGATCGATCGTTGTGTCCTCGATAAAATCGAGCTCGTATTGCGCGCTTGGCGACCTGCGATCGGCGGGAGGTGCTCCTCCGTAGGGAGTCGGCTCTCTACTAAACAAACGTACGTCTATATTGGGGATGCTGACTCAGCCACACCTGCTTCTAAATACCCCCCACCTCGACTTGGTCGAGGAACGTCGCGGAGCGTATATGCGAGCCAAGAACAAAACGCGTTCCGCGGCTTGATTCATCCTCGAGAGAATCTCATGCTTGATCTTTTTTATTCGCCTCGCGGTCATCTTTGTCGTCTTCCTCTATCCATTTGCGCATATCGTTTTATCTTTTTCCTCTTTTTCCTTTATTCGTTTCCACAATCATCTCTCTTCCTCGCGTTTTCTCTCTTGCCGTTGGCGTGATGGTCGTCCTCTTCTTCGTCGCAACGTGCCAATCAAAAGCGAGTCACACGTCCTACCGATTAGTCGTCAGTTAAATTTAGTGCACGCGTACATCGCGGCTGCTATTGCGGCTATACGGGCCCTTTGCCAGGGTACACCACCGGCGAACTCCGCCGATCGACGAACCCTCGATGAATATAGCATGCCGAGCTCATAATTCGTCCCTTCTCACCGCTGTCTGATCGCGTCTCGAGATTGACCAAATTAAATTATTTCTATAGCTGTCTTATACAAAAATATATAATCTTATGAGGATATACTTTTATCTCTTACATACATGCAGTACATATGTAAATTTTTACAAGCTTCATACACGAAGTTTAAAATATTTAAGATTACAACACAATATAGGTACCGCGTACGCAGAAATCTGTGCATTAATATAAACATATAATTAAGAAAAAAATTATTCGAATGATTGCGCAAACAAAATAATTATTGCGTTGAGCTAATAATTATGACGAATCGTATACACAGAAACGCATTATGAGCAATGCGATTTGGTCGACGCAGACGAGAGACGAAGACGCGGTCGAGGAAGGCGCCCGGTGAGTCAGCGCGCGGTGCTTAGTATTCTAGGCCGAAAATAATCTACTTCGTGTACCACAAAGCGCTACTCTGTAAGCTCCAAATGCGTGCTCATATCAGCTCGCCTGAGGCATTGTGTCCATTAAAACGTTTCAGGATTATCTGGCATATTAGTCATACTAATTTCGTAATTGTGTCCTTTTTCATAATTGTGTCGAAAAATCAAATAATGAATCAATGATGAAAATCAATGATAGAAAAAAATAACTCCTTTCCTATATTGATCAACTACCACATCGTGAATCAACTTTCTTATGTTGATATTTACATTAATAAATGTACAATAATATATGATATCTTATATGTCATATGTATTATAACATTGCATATCGGCCGATTTCTGGAATATATCAATCTAAATTTTCTCGATAGTTCAATCTGTTCCATATTTCTGGCAACATGACGCAATATCATTGTACAGTTAATTCACATGGATTGCCACATAAGGCATAAAACAGTTAATTCTTGCGCTAATATTTCTGGCACTATGCCTTCAACGCGACAGAGACAGGTCTCGCACAGGCAGCCAGTTTGGTGCCACAGCCTCTTTGCGATCTTTTTTCGGCACTTGTTCTGAGAAAGGCTCGGGTACGTTATTCGAGTACAAGCCCCACGAAACTTTTTCTGCTTATTCGTGAATAAATCGAAAACAAATCAATCCTATATAACGCTATATTTGGTATTCGCGTATAAAAACTATCAATTTACAAAACAAAAAAAATATTTTACACAAGTATATCTCAAAATTAAATAAAAGTTTTAACAAAAATGTAATGTACATAATTAGAATTTAGTTGCAAAGATTAAAAAATTTTTCTATTTGATATATTCTTTCATGACATAATTCTATGTTAACTGATAATTCAATATATAGATATTGCTACAGAAGTTGTATTTGTGTATAAGTAAATCAAATTCAAAATACACTTACTTTGATTATTTTTCTTCGTTTTTTGAACCACTTTGTCTAACCCGGCCATGTTGTTTGGGATTTCCCAAGATGTATCAGAGGAGCTCGGCAAATCCCAAGCGTTCTATAAAAAAGCAAACGCAATGTTACAACAATTACTTTTAATCAAGATAAATACATATGATTTTTATTTGATATTACATTTCCTTTTGATATTGTGGGATTTGTTCGTGTTGCTTGAAATTCCCGAAAAATCCTGCACTTGAAAGGAAATAAATAATTGCTCCATGTATTTTACACCTTAAAAGAATTTGTCTTGAAAAACATACTTGGAGGGACGTACGTGAAGACGCTACTGCGCCTCTTGATACATTGGGCGTTGGGAGGTGGGGGAGAGAGAGAAAGAAAATCAAGATTCTAAATACAAAAAGTGCAAGCAACACGAACAAACCTATGATATAAGCAGAAAAATGATATAGATATAAAAAGAGAAAAATAATTATATGTAAAAAATGTACAAAATATAAACGAATAATTATATTATATAAAAATGATATTAAAAACATGCTAATATATTACTAACCGGATCGCATTCCACATGTAATGGAGCGAAAGTTTTGTTTTGTAAGTTGGCAAGTTTGCTGTCATGTACTGTTGCACTATGTGAAATCGATGATTTAATGTTTTCTAAATTGTTGTCCGCACTCCCATGAAAGTTATTCAAAACCGGAGCCTCGTCAGGTATTCGTTGAAATCCTAAATTATTTTGCCGTGGCGAGAATTTTGTCGATCCATTGTTGACCGGTGTTGTATGAGATGCAAATGGCAATGAATTCTCTTCATTGAAGCATTCGTTAGTTTTTCCTACAGGCTTTGGAATTGTACGAAGAGTGTCGTTTGCAACGGAACCATTTAAACGAAAATCTAACGTACTGACTATGTCTAGAGTATCTTCCCTTGAACTGTCATTTTCATCTACATCATCTTCACTACCTACAATACATATATGATACATGTGCAAATGGCACTAATATGTGTTATGCAGTGATCATGAATTAAATATATATTTTACGTACTTAAAGAATATTCAACGGGTTCTAAATGGCGACTGAAAAATTCTGAAAGCTCAGTCATTATCCTTACTACCTCGTCCATAGAAGGCCTTTCTTCAGGCGCCTTCTGCCAACATCTGTTAAAAAAAAAAGTAAATATAAGATTAGGAGATAGATCTTATATTTTTAATAAGTACTCATATTTCATATAATTGTACTGATTTTTAAAATCAATCATCCACATAGAGACATCCACATTAGAAATTTATTTATGAATAATCTGCAAATAGATTTGGAAATTATTAACTTTATGGATGATCTCATCGATTTCAATGACCTTGATATGTATATTATCAAGGACATGTCCTTGAATAATATTCAAAAAGTTTTAATTATGTAAAAATCATGACTTATTTTATTAATAACTTTTTAATAAACAATGAGCGACGATTAAAACTTTTTGAATATCTTACTCAGGGAGATGTCTTTGACTATATACATGACTTCAAGAATCTGCCATTAGCAGGTGGTGCGTTAAGTCTGGGACACTCTGTATATCAAGGTCATTGAAATCAGTGAGGTCGTCCAGTTAAAGTTAATAATTGCCATAGATTTAGATTTATACAGGGTGAATTGTAGTTGTTGTGCCATATTTCATAGTAAGATAGACGAGACTTAGATAAATAAAAAAGTCCTATACTACTTTGCAAAATTCACAATAATAACCGAAATATTAATTTCTAAAGCTGTGCGAATGAGAGCGCGCCGCGAGAAGCGCGCAGGCCGCTCGGTAATAGCACGGCCCAGCATATTGTGTATTGGTTGCCGGCGCGGTGCGGCGAAACGTGGAAGGGACCGAGCTGTGAGCACGAGAAACGGCGCGCTTTCCTCCCTTGCCCTCCCAACGCGACGGTAACCAATACACAATATGCTGGGCCGTGCTGTTACCGAGCGGCCCGCGCTCTCATTCGCACAGCTTTAGAAATTAATATCTCGGTTATTATTGTGAATTTTGCAAAGTGATATAGAACTTTTTTATTTATCTAAGTCTCGTCTATCTTACTATGAAATATGGCACAACAACTAAAATTCACCCTGTATATTAATAAATTAATTTTTACATTAATATGACAAGTTATTAATTACAGTGCATTTTTGCATATTTCTTACCTAGTCATAAGATTCTCAATTGGTTTTGGACATCCTTCTATTAAAGGAGGCCTTTGTCCTATATGAACAGCCCACATTATCCTATAGGCTGAAGCACCAATATCATCAAAGGGTTTTTTGCGTGCTAAAACTTCCCACAAAATGATACCCCAACTAAATACATCGCACTTCTCTGTATACCTAGATCCTTCAAACACTTCTGGTGCCATCCATGCGGCTGAACCTTTATTATTAGTCATATATGTATTTAAGTCACGAGCTGTGCCAAAGTCACAGATTTTAAGCATCTGTCCACCCATAACTAACAATAAATTGGGTGGCTTTAAGTCTCTGGGAAGGATAAAATTGATCAAATTTATCTCTCGATTCAATTTTGAATGAAAGAACATATTCAGAAGTACATTTTCGCTCTTTACCTATGTATCAATGGTTTCGGCTTCATATTATGAAGATAAGCAACACCACGCGCGCACTGGAGACTCCAACTCATAGCGTGACTGGTGGTGTAATGTGGTTGAGGATTGCAATGTAGCACTGCACGTATAAACATGAAATCTAATATAATCTATATATTATGCACATGTAATTAGATGAAATGATTCATTACCATTATACAATGATCCACCTTCCGCATATTCCATCACCAGGCATACTGGATTCTTGGTACATGCTCCGTACAATTTAACAATGTTGGGATGGTCAACTCGTGACAGCTGTCGTATCTCCACGGTAAAGGCTTTTCTCTCTCCTTCCGAATTTATATGTTTCACAGCGACGTCCTGTCCCCTCCATTTTCCTTTCCACACAACCCCAAATGAACCTTTGCCGACTACCTACGATCGAATAAAAACCAGTAAATACATAAATACTTTCAACTAAACATTTTAATCTTGTATATCAGAACATGTATCATACAAGAAAACTGTGCATAAAAGAGATTGTTATCTGACCAAGTGCTCTTTTTTAAAAAATATGGATAGCTCGGCTACACTCTGATTAACTCGTTCATTGATTATTTAACCGGCAGAATCGTTCACAAAGTAAAACTTGCAGTTGCTTCATCGTTCCTAATCTAATCTTTCTTGCCATGTATTAAACGACAAAAGATTAATAATTCTACTTGTATTCACAATATAGATATATTACTTAAAAAGTTATCTGTTCATTAAATTAATGGAAGTTTGGTCAAAGTCACCCTGTATTCTCTCATATACTGATCTCACAGACTGATCGTTCTCCCTCGTTTGAGGTTATCCTGCCGAGACGAAATGCTTCGTAGGAGTGAGAGGAGCGCAAAGGAAACTTCGACTGTGAGAATTAGCGATCGATATGATGTTAAATACGTGAGGGACAGCCGACGTTCGCTTAACGTGAACGAGGGAAAATATAAGGGTAGCGACGAACTACCTGCTCGGTTTCGATCTCATTGTAATCGATTTCCTCAACGAACTGCTGATGGCCGATCATCTCTTTGTTCGCCATCGCACACAGTCGACATCACATTATTTTCAGGGCACATTTAATCAACGTGTCGCGAGCGCGCCGTACGAGTTGTATTCTGTTTCTGTGTTTACGTGAATAGGCTTCAAACAACCTCGCGAATCGCCATTTTCCGTATCGAGCCGAAGGACATTGCACGGCCAGAGAGAAGCCTGAATGCGAACGCACGACGCCTTCTGCTTTCTTTGGAAAACCGTGCGCATGAACTACGTGGTCACGATCCACGTTTGAACCGAAGGGTAACGCGATGCACACGTCTGGTTCTGTTCTAGGCTATGTGTCAATAAGAGCGAACGAGACGGTAAGTGCTAGTGCGCTCGTACTGTCTCATTCGCTCTTATTGGGCGCATTCAGCAGACCAAACCGCTGAGTAGCAGTCGAACGTGATTGGTCGAGTCGAACTCTTACTTTTAGAACCAACTAATCAACGTAGAGTGTTGATAAGACGAACTCAACGTAGGGAGCTTTCCATCTACGACACAAGCATCATTTTATCTTTTTTCAACATTCATTGGCCGCGTTCAGCAGACACAATATGTTGAGTTCGTCTTATCAACACTCTACGTTGATTAGTTGGTTCTAAAAGTAAGAGTTCGACTCGACCAATCACGTTCGACTGCTACTCAGTGGTTTGGTCTGCTGAATGCGCCCAATGAGTAACAAAGACGGAATGATGCTTGTGTCAACTTGTGTCGCTAGATGGAAAGCTCCCATATTGTGTCTGCTGAACGCGGCCAGAGAGAAGCCTGAGAGGTGTCACGACTTTTACGTGATATCAAAATTTCCGGCCATCTAACAAAGTGGACATGAACTACTTAGCCAAAAGCCATGAGAGCGAGCGAGAGGGATGTATATCCCTTAGAGCGCCCCTTTCGTAATCGCGAAAATTTGCTCAGCGTTGATGATCTTCATTGGTTGCATTCAGCAGATCGAGCTGCTCAGTGAGCGTCTTGTGATTCTTTAAGAGTCGACAGGAGTGACGGCCAAACCAGAGAGAAGTCTGATAGCGTTTTCGACTGAGTCGAGTTAACCCAACTCGGGTTAGTTTTCTTTTAGAACTGACCAATCACGGTTATTCCGCTCGCGACTTCCGCGGCGGCGCCAGATGGCGCTCGTTGTACGATTTGACAGTTTCACTCCCGTGAATCGCGTTACGATGCGCACGGTATACACTTTGTTTTAACTGAATTTTCTTAATAAGAAATTCGCCTCGCGAAGCACTGAAGGAATCTGCGACAAGAATATATTCGAAGGTAATATATATGTTTCAAATTTGTCGAGTTTGAATCTCTTGATTACGGAGTATGACGCGTATTCCGAAGTCATGATTTCAAATTTACACGAATAAATTTGCTGTCAAAAGAAATCGATTACTGAATCGTTAAATGTGTCTTATTTACTCATTTATGTGCAGAATTAATTGCATCAAGTATGGGAGCCATTTTGGTAGAACGTTTATTTTGACCAATGTAGATTAACTTTAATCTCGGCCCGATAAAAAATTTTTCATGTAAAAGCATATGTAATTATACATTAATTATGTCCATGTATGTTCATATATGTTTTCTTTGTCTCTATTCGCTCTATTCGCTCTATCTCTATTCGCATTTACAGGAAAAATAATAAGAATTAAAAAAATAATTAAAAGAATCATTTTTTCGTATTTCTTTTTTATAGAAAAGGAAGTTTGAAGAAATGAGAAAAAATTGTTTATATATAATCTTGTGTAAATGTAATTTATATATAATTATACATATAATTGCAATTATTAAATTATTAAATATTAAATTATTAAATTAAAACAAATATGAATATAATGGACATATTTGATAC
>VBVR01004793.1:0-13611 GCA_011638315.1 Tetramorium parvispinum | reverse complement strand
TTAGTATATAGTGGTATTACTACACCAGTTTTTTTTTCTTTTTATCGAGACATTGAGTATTAACAAAACAGCGAAACACAACTTGATTCGAACGAACCGAAAACTTGTGCTTATCTACAAAGCACGGTCAAAACTGCCGTCCGTTATCTCAGCGTGCTATCATGAGCGAATGCGCGGCGCAAAGTTCAAACGAAACGAGCGGCGTTTAGTTGCCGAGTACATTCTCTTAGAATTGCATTGCATTTCTTACTAATGAATAACAACCATACGCTTACTGGGGATCGATAACGTCAGATATCTCAAAAACAGATCGCGCGCCTCGCGAGTGAATTTCCAGTCGCGAGTAAAAGAGAGAACAAAAAGAGAGAGAAGGAGGGAGAGAGAACGGTTGACGTATCTTTGAGTAAACTCGTTCAAGGCTGCGCTCGCATAAGCGTAACCCGAGACTCGGTATCGGCACGTGTGATGGCGAGAAATATCGCACTTTATTTTTCATTCACCCTCTTTACGAAAATTTTCAAGCTATCGATCGACCTCTACCACTCGATGTTAACAGCTTGTGTGTGTACGATTCAGTTACCGTTATATCTGGAGATAAATATCTAAAGATTGCACGCGCAAAGACTTTAAATATTACGAAAATAAAACGATACTTGGTATTCGGCGAAATAAAACTTTCCGAGAAAGTGAAAAGCGAATCGGAACACTCACCGTCTGATGGTTTCTGCTGTATCTCATTTCTCGGATGCACTCCCATCTCCGCTTCAGTTTTGTCGCCGGCTGCGTCACCGTTCGTCTTCTGATGATGATGATCCGCTGCCTGATTGTGAACGGGCGTAGGAGTGGCGCCTCGAGATGTGAGACTCTTCTCCCGAGTTTTCCTCTCTTTTTGTTCTTTGGTATTCGAAGGCAGCTCGGTGACGTTTGGTTTTCTCCTAGGCGGCGAATTTGACGAAGTCTTGGATAAATTAGGGAACGGTTCCCTAGTAGGAACGGGATTGGCGACGCTCGAGGCAATGATGGACGGTTTCGGGATTTCTTGAGTAACGTTACTCCAATACGGAGGACCCGATGATACGTGTTGAACTACGTTGGAGGCGTTGAGGTGCTTGCCGCTGGCTTCGGGGCCGGATCCGGGACCGGGACTGAGAACGGGTCCAGGTCCGGGTCCGGGTCCAGCTGCGCTTCCAACTCCGACTGTAGCTACGGCGCCAGTTACGCTGGCGGTCTCGGTTTCGGTCTCGGCCGTCACCGTCGCTGTCACAGCCGTTGTTTCGGTATTAGCGGTCAGCGCGGTAAGCTGCACGGAAACAGTATCTTTATTCGCGACGGGTAGCACTGAGGATACGACGGGTGACGATTCCTCGATCGTCACACTCTTTATTTCGTTCCTCGGCTGAAACTCCTTCATGGGGAGTTGCAACGCTTTCGACTCCGTTTTCGTCGCGTTCGGATCGACTTGCGTCGCGTTACTACAAGCACCTAACGTATGACTATTAACGGTAGGTACCGTTTTGCCAGCGCCAGCGCCAGCTGTATTTTTTGTTATAGGCGTACTAATGCTACACTGACTATCTGCGTCATTAGTGGAATTAATTTGAATATTCGATAACGACGTTTGCGCCGTTGTTTGTATTGTGTTAGGCGCCGTTTCGGACGCGCTCGTCGATACCGTATCGGACCCCTCGGTCGCGGCCTTCGCGACGCGAGCCGCGAAATCGGCTATCACCTCCGCACCATTATTCTGTAACAATCACCAAATCTGCGTGATAGACGGTGACACGTACTATTCATTCAGGCATTACGTTTGATAACTAAAATTTTGCTCCAAACTCAAATCATAGGGCGAGAGAAATCAAAACAAAAGCACTTAGACGAACGAAATAAATATTCAAGACTTTACGGATCTGTCACCCTACAGCCATTGAATCCTCGCTCGTATAGCAGTACGTACCGGACATAAATCAGAGAGAAAAAAAAGATCAAGATTACGATATTGAGATTACATCGTCACCATGAGGAAGTCTTTTTGCATTTACATTCGTTTAAATGTCTTCAACATTATTAATCAATTCATTTTTTCCAATCTTTTTCATTTTTTTTTATTCCATCTCAGTACTTACTTAATCTTTAGAGGACATGGCTCATGTGGGTATACAGATATAAGTATGAACAATCGGCTATGAGAGTCAGTTCCAAATATGTACATAGGAAGGTATTCTTGTGTTACACAGTTGACTATTTGGCAAGCAAACGACTCCAACGTTAAACTCTCTTAGCCAATTGTCGATGTAATTCAATGTAACTCACCTGTGGTTGTGGCGTCTCGCGATTACTGGATTCACCACTTTGCGTAGTTTCGTTATCCTTATAAATTTCGTCACTTATATTTTTGCCCGTTAGCGGATTTACTATGTCCAAAATGGCATTTTGCCCCCTAGGTTTCCTAGATCTGGTGGTACTATTAGTGTTTGTCGCACCACCATTGTGTCCTGAGAACACATCTTTAAAAGAACAAGATTGCATTTTTTAATGAAAGTATAAATAAGGTTCTTCAAATGACAAATAATATAAGATCTGATAAATGATGATAAATAATATAAGATTTGATAAATGATGATAAATTTAAAAAAGAGGCTAACGAACCAAGCAGGATATAGGTGCTTAATACATGCTTAAATACATTTAATTAAAAATTCCAATAAGCACTTATATCCTGCTTGGTTCGTTGCCTCTTTTCTAAATTTATCAAAATCTTATGTTATTACATTTTTCAATTTGGATTTAAAAATGCATGCTCTACAACTTTACGTTTTTTCGAGTCATCAACATGTTAACATGCATGTATCAAGTAAATCTGAGAATAATGTACCAGCTTGCGATAGAGGTATCCCTATCGAAGGTAGAGGTTGGGCTTGTTGAGTAGGTTGCTGGAGTGTACCTTGTGGTACAACTGGAGCACCTTGAGTCCCGGCCAACGGACCAGTAACATGTTGTGCTCCACCGCTGACCGAACTTGTACTTGGCGGCCTCATATTTACGTTTTGCGCGTAATAATCTGTCGAAAAATATAACAATTCAAGATTTCAACTTGTACGAAACGTGATTAGGAAAACTTACATGGTTGATGCGGGTAACCGAAAATACCACCTTGTGGTATAATTTGAGGTTGAAACGTTTGATAAAACGATTGATTTTGATGCGGCTGATGTCTTTGAGGTGGCCCAGGGAACTGAAAATAAAAAGAAAGAAGAGTTTGTTAACATTTTTAACTCCAATGATTGGGATGACGCGTAGCTTCATGCTAACGCGAGTGATTAGTAACGGAAAGATTCAAATCCCAGTGGCTCCTCATCTCGATATACCCATTTTATTGGTCTACCGATCGGAGATCGATTTATTCTGGAGGAGAATCGAGCTTCCGTAATCGGTAGGTTGGAATAGGGGAGACACAATAAATCTACTTTGAGTTTGAATACAAGCGAGTTGAGGATCACTCCCGTTCCTCCATCCAAAATTCTCATCAATATTATTATCAACTGGCTGGGATCACAAGAGTACAGTCGCATAGTTAAAAACAGACGAACGAGGAATAATTAAACACAGAAATATAAATAAATATTATAATAATCAGTACCTGATGAAGGGGTATCTGATTGTTCATGGATACCCCGGGATACACCGACTGCTGATGAGGCCCCGTGTGTAGACCATGAACTTGGCTCTGGCCTATATACATTGCACCTGCCTGCACCGGCAAACCAGTCGGATGAGGGTATATGGCAGGTTGTCCTCCGCCTCCGACTCCCGCCATCCCGACCACTGGTGTTCCACTGGCACCTTGGCCACCTCTGTGACTAATTCCCCGCGACTGTTGTGGTCTGGGGCCCGTCTGATAATAGCCCTACGGAAAATTGACGAAAAACGTGAAATTTCTCAAGGCTCATTTATTTTTTAATAAAATTAAAAAAAGAACTTTTTTTTCATAACTACATTAAAAAGTACATACTTGAGACGCCTGTCTATTTTGTGCCGGTACATAAACTTGCTGTAAAGACGGCGGTTGCGTCTGTAAGTGGGCTTGCTTTCCCATTTCCTGAGGCGATGGCGTGTGCACAGGTGGTGTCGTAGTAGGCGCTGGGCCTTGTGGCGGTTGCGACTGTACTCCCGGTGCCGGAGCTTGCGAAGGTGCCTGTCCTCCGACAGGTCCTCCTGGTGGTATACCCGCTGCAGATTGTCCTATCGTTTGTATTCCGCCGAGCGGCGGAGGCCCTCTACCCGTGGGTACACCTACATTACTCGTAGCGCTTCCGCCCACCTGGCCCCCTGGTTGGGCGCTGTAGTTTCCATGAAACTCCGATCCTGAAACAAAATTTACAACTTACTCAACATGTCGGTATTTTTACAACAATCATGTACGTGTCCAACTCGCGAGTTTTCGCTATCTGAAAATGTGCGAATTACGATCAAATGTTTCTTCACATTTTATGATACAATCAAATATATCTGCACACGTATAAAACTCGTAAGGCCAGAAATACATTTGCGATATGAAAACACATTCTCCGCGGGATAGCTTATATAATTCTTTTTACTTGGACATGTATCTCATACTGTTGTATGTAGATTGCTTTCAATTTTAAATGTATAAAATATACAACAAATATATAAAGCAATATTGTTCTTTATATACACAGAATAGAGAATAAGACACATAAAATGATGATAAAAATATATAGATTATTTTTTTGACGATTCATTTCTCCCGTTTAAGCATCCTTCATTGAGAAGCTGATATTGCCTCGAGCAGCAACGCGAGATGCGTATAGCGGAAACCGAAATAAATCCATATTATGTTTAGATCAATTAATTTTGTTGCATCTAGGCATGACGTCTCTTAGATTATTCTACTAAAAATCGAGAATAAATATATCTATACGTCAATATGTACACAACATGTACAGAAATATATCGATAAAAGAGAGATAAAATAGATAAAAAGAGATAAATTTATTTATCTCTAGAACATGTAAAATCTTGGATACATAACAATAATTGTTAATTTCGTAAAAAATATTGAGATACGTATTAAAAAAGCAATGTGTCTAAAATAACTTGAAATAATTTTAAAACTTCATTTTTGGAAAAAAAAATTGGAGCAAGAACAAGAAATCGAAACGAACTTGCTCGACAAGAAAACTAGGCAAGTTCTTACGAACTAACAAGGAGCAACGCGTCAACTAATCGCGAGCTTACACAGCATAGATAAGTAGGGTACGAACAAACACCCGAAACGATCTCGCGTCCAATCTCGATAATGTTAGCCTGACGGCTTCGCCTTCGTCCCGCCCCGTTTGCACGTCGCACCAATTAGTAATTACTCGCGAAAGACGCATACGTACGACGCGCCGTTGTACGAAACGTTGACGTCAACAATGTTCCTAGTCTGCTCGCCTGGTGTCGAGCGAGATAATCGCCCGTTGGAGAGCGATCGTCCTCGAAGTTCGAACAAGTCCGCGCGGCTCGGACAAGAGGAGCTCTACTCGATGGCCGGATGTTGCTCCATTTTCATTCTCTGCGGCGTTAAACGTAGCGAGCAGAGGCAGGGGAAGAACCGACGATTCCGAGTCGAAGGAAAATATGGGATCGGTTTCCTCAGAGATGGTGGCTCACCGTTACGAGAGATCGTCCGCGTAGATCGGCACTTCTCCTCCGTGAGCCACGCGGGTTCATGCGACGATATTCTCCGGACGACGGCGTCGTTAGAAAAGTGCGAGACTGCGGGCGCGACAACGAGACTCGAACGTGGGCAAACGCACCGACGATCCGACCTCGCGGATCGCCATCTTTGCACATGTGGGCAGGGACCGGGGGCGCAGCGCTGCCATCTGTGGCTCCGTCGCGACATCGATTCGCCGCCGTCCAGGAGCGACTCCGGAAACCACTCCGCTGAGCGCCTATTCGACACGCGTGCGTTTTCCCGTTCCGTACTTTTTTTTTTCGATCAAATAATCCTCGATCGAGGACGCGGCCGGCATGAACCTCTTGCGGCATACACGAATCCGAAAGAAGCGCGTTTTTCTCGCATACTTTAATTAATTTCTAAAATAGCTTCCTCTCGAAGGAAAAGCTTCTGAGAAATGCTGCAAGGTATCTGTGTCGCCTGGATGAGAAACGTCATACTTTTCACTCTACCTCCACCTGTGTATCTTTCCTCGTCGTATCGTCGCGTCATCAAGAGGGACGGGAGGGGGCAGAGGGGCCTACAGAACGCGCGATCGGGAATGCAGAGTGCCGCGCCTGGCCTCGTACGTCATTTCCGGCGATGAATGACGTATGCAGGTCTCTCTCTCTCTCTCTCTCTCTTTCTCACCCCACCCACCGGATCGCCGATCCCCTCGACGCAGAGCGCGGCGCGCGGCGTGTTCGCTCCGCGCACCATTTCCCGATAGACTTTGACTCCGGGCGACGTTAACGAGCCTTAAACGCGCCGATCGGAAACACTACGGCACTGCACGAGAGCCGTTGGAGGCCGCGACGACGGTTAGGTTAGGTTAGGGTTAACCTCGCTGCTCGGCCAGCCACGTGGCGCGCGCGCGGCACCGACATTATTCGCGAAACGAGAGAGATCTCGCTCGTGGAAAATCTGCTCGTCGTAACATTCGCAGCACGCCCTAACAGCACCAAACTTGCAGTTATATTGCAGCAATGTTGCAACAAGATTACAATCTTGCAGCAATATTGCTGCAAGTTTTGTGCTGTCAGGGCGTTTACATTGAAAGCGATCGGCGGATCTCCCGTCTCACCGTACGCATCTTCTCTTCTCACTCGCGGGATTCGACCTCACGTGAGCGGTAGATGTTGAGCGATAACGAGCGATTTTACAAACTTGCAAGACGGAACCTCGCGCACTGTAGATCGCGATTCAAGGATAGACGCGTTATCATTATTCGTTGCGTCTCTGCGCTATTAATCATACTTTATCCAATATCTCGATCGTTAATTCTTTCCGAATTGTTTCGCCAAGTTTCATATTTTCATAAAAGGAAAATTTCTTTTCGAGAAATTTCTCGTTTATGAACAGAGCTTTGGAATGAAAATTTGGTTGGCGAAATTTCTTCGCTTCGTGCTCATCGAGCGCGCTCAGTAATGCGCTTCGAGAATAACTTGTCGAAATTACGGCTCATCGCGGGGCCGTTTTTTAACGAGCGGAGAGAAGGTCGAGATGGAACGGGACGTATCGCGCCAAGGGAAAGGATCGAACGTACCTTCACGACGGCACAAGGTGGAAAGCGTTTTATCGATTGACCTATATCGCGAATTGTCTAAAGCGCCGTCCAGGGGCGCTAAGAACTAACCTAAATAGCAAGCCACCCCGATATATCGATATCCGCATAGCGCAGGAAAAACGCCCGACCGCGCGGCTCGATAAAAACAAATTTGAATAAATCTCGATTCTCGCATTTCCATCCGCCCGGAGTTGTGCCTTTCCTCCGGCGGCTCTGACTGCCCGACAGAGAGCAGCCAACTAGATAACAAAACTAAATAACAAAGACTTGAATAGTGGCAGAAAAAAAAATGCTGCATTCTCCAGAGAAATTTAATCTAAGCGACGCTTCCACTGAACCGACGGAATTCAAGACGATATCAAAGTTTTGCATACGTCATCGTTTTAACGTGACAGCGGCCGTGTACTCATCCTCGCGAAGAAAAGAAAATGGAAGAGAGGCGCGACGCGACCGCCCCGGTGCGCTCGAAACGAACGCGGCTCTCACATCATTCCGCTCCGTGATCGCGCGCGCCCGCGCGCCGATATTCGGCGCTGTCCGAATGTCTTGGTCTCGGCGCGGGCGATAAAAAAAAAGAGCCGACAAGGTTCAATGATCGCGATGACAAGAGGCCGGGCCGGGCGGTCTCTCTCGAAATTACGTTAGCGCAGGTCATATTCGCGCGACGGAGTCAAGGACGGATCCTGCGGGAGACCGAGGGGGGAGTGTGGGTGTGCATATGCGTGTCGGAGATTGGAAATAAATACAAATAATAAGCAGAGAGAAGCGAAAGACGGGACTGTGCTACCATCGTCGGTCGCGGGTCTTTATGTCCACGATGGAGCAAGTCAACGGCCGCGCGTTCGCACGGCGTTTTATGTCGTCGCGCGTGAATCTGCGCATGCATAAGAAGATCACGCGTGCCTTGGGGACTCTTGTCGGAAACTACGTGCTGGAGATCGAGGACTGTAATTTGGAAATTGGAATTCAACCAATCGGAGTAAAGTTATGGATTTATTTTAAAGTTGGAAAAAGATTAATATTATCCGATTGGCCGAATTTTACTCTCCAATCGCAGCCCTCCATCTTCAATGTTCATAGTTCGACGTGGGGAGGGAGAGGGGTTAGTATGAAAATTGGAATGGAAAGCATTAGATGCGTTGCGAGGAAAAATGCGAGCAGAAGCATGAATCAAGTTTAATGTAGCTGGAATTGAAATAAGCTCGAACTACACGTCGTGTAGATAGAGAGAACTGATAGCTTCGAACCGTGAATCCGAATGTCTCATTTCGCGCCATGTTATCGTTCACGGCGTTGTCCGCGCTATCAGCGCGTGTACACACAGTCCAATATTTAAAACGCACTTGCCATAATCAGAATCAATTCTCGCGGTACAAAGAATCCTCGTATGATAATTATATTACTCAAGACCTTCAAAGACTGCAACTATAATAAGTTCATCCATCTTGGACAGAAAATACGTATAATACGTAAAAGAATTAGAGTAAATTGCTAGATTAGTCTAATCGGTAAATTAGTTGAATAAATTTCTTTCACCGTACAATATAATACGGCTTGGTATTTTGAGGTAAATTACGGAACGACATAATATGTGTATGTAGATATATCGTTTACAGTTGTAATCAGCAAAATTAGCCTCAGACATAAAGTATCATCCGTCAATTGAATAGTTTTGGAGATAAATTTGGCGATCGAGTCTATAAAGTGAAAGACTCCAAATTTGATTCCATCACTGCATACATGAAAAATTTTGAGTAGCAAAGTACTCCTCTATGACAAAAAAAAATTGATCCCAAGATTGAATAAATTAACGAATGACAACCAATTCGAAAAGAATTCAGACAGGCTCTGAGATCGCTGAATCGGTTCCCTGACTTTCGGTCAGCTGTTTGGCGCATAGTCTCGCGATCGGACCACGCAGCGGACGATGGACCGATCGTTACACGATTCGATTGTTGCTAACGCTCGAACATTATCGTCGTAAAGCCGAGCATGTAAAATATCTAATCAATCTCGCGACGTTTCGTCGACGACGTAACGTTCGCGCCAGATTCGATCGTTATCTCGAAAAGGCGAGCGGAAAGGCCGAGATGCTGTGAAAGAATCCGCAAGACGGATCATCTCCTAACGCACGCTCTCTCCTCCCTCTCGTCTACTTACTCGTCGCGGTGACTCGGTATTGGGGTGGCATTTGCGTTTGCTGTTGTTGCTGCGGCGGCGGCGGCGGTGGCTGCTGCTGTTGCTGCTGCGGTTGCTGCTGGTGGTGCTGATGATGATGATGATGGCCGAGGTGGCTAATGTTGACGGTGAGCTGGGGATGCGTCAGTTGATTGAGATGGGGACTCGGCGACGGCGGCGGCGGCGGCTGATGCACATGGGGGTTGTGACCTGGCTGCGGGTTCTGGGGATGCGACGCCGTGAGATGGTGGTGATGATGGGGCCCGCCACAGTGCGGCAGCAGACAATGCATGGTTCCTAAGGCACCGACGGCGACACCCACTGCGCCCTCCTTCGAGACGCCATATCTCGAAACCATTCTTCCGGATGGAGTAGCCAGCTTTTCCCTCGTGCGAGCGGCTCCGCTCGCGCTCGTTCTTCTTCTTCTTCTTCCTCCTCCTCCTCCTCCTCCTCTCTTCTACGCCTCGCGCGCGCTCGTCTCTCACGCCACGACTGAGATCCTCCCCTCTTCACCGCTCCGTCGATCGGTGGTTAGAGACGACCCGACGCCGCCGTCGACGAGGCTCGACGAGGTGTGTTGTTTACGTAACGGTAAATGCGGTAATGAAACGAATTCGCGACCATCGTCGCGATCCGTCGCGTCGTGTCGCCCCTCTCTCTTTCTCTCTCTATCTATCTCTCGATGCTCTCAATGCTCTCGGCCCCGGACGTGTTGTCGCGAAAGAGATGGCGAACCTTCTCTCCTCGGAGCCGCCGCTCTCTCAGCCACGAGACCCGCACACGCGTGCACGGTACGCCCGTACTTCCTCGCGACAAGCGCGTGCACACCCGTCAACTCGTCGATCGTCGGCAATGGCGCGCCATGGTGTGACCGCGCGCGCGTGTCTAGTCCTCCTCCGCTCGGCAGTCGACAGTCCTAGATCCCCGCCGTCCTCCTCGGTGGATGATGGCCCTCGTCGCCCCTCTCCACGCGAGCGGCATCAAGCATAGTCGAGCCGCGGGGTGTCTATCCAGCCAGGGGGATATCCAGCCGCCGGAGAAAAGGGGGATGTGACAACCAAACGCACACACGTGCCGCTCTCAGGGGGGGGATTCTCGTCGTCTCGCGAGTCACCTTCGGAGAGAGCGCCGCGCACTCACCACTTGGCGAGGATCACTGATACGTGACCTCGTGAGCACCTGCGAAACGATACGAGAGACCTTGGCTTGACGAGAATGTCGCGCGACCGTCGCGCGCGGCCGTCGCCGACTGTCACGGGAATATCGCCGTCGCGTCGTCGCGCGTGTACGTCGCTCGCGTCCTCGGCATAGGTGGCTAACTCGCGCGGCTCCTCCAAAATCGATATTTAAGGCTCGACCGGCGCGTCCTCTCTCCCTCCCCGCATTTACGCGCGCGCGCGCGCGCTCGCACACACGCCTTCGCGCGAATGTGTGCGCGCGCGTGTGTCGCCCACTCCCGCACTACGGGGGGAAACTGCGGAACCCACGACTTACTTCACGACGAGGACGAGACGGTTGCCTCCTAGCCGTCGGCCCTGCCTCGGCCGTAAGAGATAGAAACAACAACGGCGGCGGCGGCCGAGGCTACTGTTGTCTCCGCACGGCGCGGCGCGACGATCGGGCGCGTTCGGTCGCGCGCCGAAAAGTACCGAGCGCGCCAACTCTCGCCCGAGCGGGTAACCCCTCGCGTTCGTCGGGATGTGCGTACCACGTTCGTACGAGGGGGGAAAACGAAGGGAAAGAGAGCCGAGAGGGACGGAATATATATCTCGAGGACGCTTTCGACGTACCGCCGCCGATCGTCGGAATACGCACTCTCCCGCAGCCGCGTGGACGCACGCATGCACCACCGCCGCGCACAGCGCGTACACGCACGTACAATGGCGCGGGCTCGAACGTTCGCGACACGACGCACACGGACGACGACGGTCTTATGGCGCACAAGCACGGATGCCCGAATGGACGGGCCAGGGAGCAGGGCGAGAAGGAGAGCGTCGCTCGCACTTACGGCACTCACCCGCTCTTCCTCCAACTCCTTCGAATCGAATCGACACGACAGAATTGCGTGCGTGCGGTCGAGTACGATTACAGTCTTGGCTTGACGTGAGCGTACCCTTCGCCAAGGGACGCGCTACATTGAACTGAGGCAGGCCAGCCCTTCCCGCATAGACCTACGACGAATCGCGTAGCGCCAGCTGACTTTACCGCCATCTACCCGCTCCGCTGCTAAAGACGGTCAGGAACGTAAAGACGTTTTTGGAGGCCTCGCTCCACGCCGTCATGTATCGCTCTTATGTCTATTTCTATCAATGCGGATTAACTTTAATCTCAGTTTAACTTACTTTCTATCTTTTTTTAGTCCTAAAAATTAGAAGAAAAGATAAAAAGTAAATTAAACCGAGGTTAAAGTTAATCTGCATTGGTAGAAATGGACATTAGTCTTTCCACCGATCGCTTTTCCAAAATTTTCTCCACTTTTTTTTACGATAGTCTACCATGTAATTTGCGACATCCACTTTATTACTTGTGCCGCAAAGCCTCGCCCTCACACGTTTTTCCTACTCGACCGAAGAGAAATGACTTCTCGTTTCCTTCGCAATATGTACATGTTTGTAAGCGCGACATTTTGCTTTAGTTAATAAACCGCAGCAAATGATTGCAAATTGCGCCAATTTTGGACTTTATTAATGTTGAAGGAGAGATAAAGAATCGCTTTAAAAGCGTAAGTAATTCTGCACCTGGTCTAATCTTAATAACGCGTGAATTGTTTCCTACTAAGCAATAAAACACATAATTATACGTTGCCAGTATTGGATAATTGTAAAGTGCCCTTAGTTTCAAGCTCTCGCTGCTTCCAATTTTGGCCTCTAGAGGGTGATGGCAAATGTCAGATCCCAATTGCAATTGTGTACACTAGCCGTCAAAAATGCCTTCCTGTATAAAATGAGCCACGTTCAGGGCCAGTAATAACTAGGCGCATCGCATCAAGCTATTCGTGTATCATGACTGTTGGTCTAAACGGAATTGTTTCGAAATTGTATTCACGCATGTCTTTGACAGCTTAATAATGTATAATGTATAATGTTTTGCGAACTGCACTTAAAGCTGTCAAAGACATGCGTGGACAATTTCGAAACAATTCCTTTTAAAACAACAGTCATGATATACGAATAGCTTGATACGATGTGCTTAGTTATTATTGGCTCTGAATATAGCTTATTTCATATAGAAAGGCATTTTTTACGACTAGTGTATATAAAACCATTGTGTTTCTATGAACGCGATGAAAAAAAGGTAAAAACGAGTAGTCCTTCTGCACTTCAAGATACATCACAGAAATGTGACTGAAGAGAAAAATGAAATGTGTGATACGCTACTTTACTTTATGAAATCTCTCCTTCTTTCTTCGCTTAATCCCCGATACAGCTATCGACAGAAAAAAAACCCACCATGTTTGATTTCTTCCCCTCACTTAGTTGTCTTTGTCGTGATAATAAAGAGACTCTTGTTTCCTCTAGTTTCCTAGATCGTTTGTTGTCTGAACATACATCTTGTCTTTATTATGCAAGTAACGTAGGTATTACTCATCATACGCGTTTTGTCACAGAGTATAACAAAATTAATCTTGTCATCCTGTTTTAACGGCAGCGTTAATTTATACGTACCTGTAAAACTGTCACAAAGAAACGCCGGTAATATCTATATACGCTGTATATGTCATGTCCGATAGAACACAATGGACAACGATGACGCACGCAGACGCGAAGGGTCGGACCATAAATGCGGCAAATTCAAATATGATAACAGATGAATAGATTCGAATGTAATACGTGCTCAAGAAATTTAAGCGTAAATAACGTTGATACATATTTCGCGGCAAACATATAAGTATCTATCATGTTAACATAAAATTTCTCAAGGTCCTATCTTTTAGGGCCTTTGCACACAAAATTGCACAACTGCATATGCATAGGGTGCGTTCGAGAAGCTCGCTATCACGCTACCAACGCTAACACTACAAACTCCGTTTGCAGAGCAAAGATAGCGTTAGCGAATGCAAGCTCCATGAACAGCAATAGCGTCGCGTTTGATCTAACCTAACTTCAAATGGTAAAAATTGAAGTCATGATCATGGAGCAAGCTA
>VBVR01004792.1:0-13612 GCA_011638315.1 Tetramorium parvispinum | reverse complement strand
CTATTATTGTACCCTGGAAATTAGAGGCAATAATTAAAATTAACGATCTATCTATACTATTCTACGCATTTGTTTTCTCTCTCTCTCTCTCTCTCTCTCTCATTTCGCCTTCTTCACTTGTTCAGCTGCGCAAGAGGAAATGGGTCGATTAGACATATTAGTCTGTGGACAGTGTCATTCCGTCTTTCATTTTATCGAAGAGTTTCAAGAACATCGTACAAAGGAGGGAGCCTGTTCCAAAGCGTCACATTTTCGTGAAACCACGGACGTTTGTATCTTTACATTTCCATACAAGACCGTTCCACTGCGACACCTTACCCGTATGTCGCTTCTCGTGACAGCGTGCTATCTTTTTGTATATTTGTAGAATGGACAAAAGGCACAAGTATGGGCATTTCTATTGTGGAAAGATACGCAAGTTCAGCAAGAAGGTTCCGACAAGGATACATCTAGTGCTTGGAAATTATATCAAAAATGGTGTAAGATGGATACAAACGTGAGGAATTTGTGGATCACTGCAGGGAAAACAATACAGACCTTTACAAAAATTAGTAACACAAAGATGCAGGATACCCCGATACAAATTCAATCCAATACTACAGTCGAAGGTGAGATTGTCCTTCAAGTACAGAGAAAAGACAAGCTATCTCGTTCTAAAGATATAAGTAAGACTAAACTTTACCGCGTCTATCTTTTCTTTCACTGCTTTACAGGTGTCAAACCGATAATAGTTCGTAAAGTTGTCAGAAATGGACAACCGGAGGAAACGGGCGAAGCTAAGAAGGATCCTGCAAAATCGCTAGAAACAAAAACGCAAAAGAATGACTCGATGGAAATTGAAGTGGACAAGAAAGAAAAGCCAAAACTGAAGCCATCGGTCAAGCCCAAGGTATTATTTGACTTTTTGCACGTTTGACAAACTATATATCTTTCACTCCGTTCAATATTTCTGCAGAGTAAATCTGGCAAGGCAGCTACCGAGGAAGACGCAGACTTGAGCAACGAAGAATATGTCGTTGAGAAAATTTTAGCCAAACGTTTTAATCCGAAAAAGAAGTACTCGGAATATTTAATTAAGTGGGAAGGCTATTTACAGTGCGTATTTCTTAATTAATCGTATATACATATATATATATATATATATATATCTCTCTATTTATCTCTCATCTATCTATTTCTCTTCTGCAAAGTCCTAACAATAGGTTTTTAAGTATTCCAAATTTATTTAGCGAGAACAATACGTGGGAGCCTATCGATTCTGTAGCAACTTGCAAAAATATGTTGGAAGAATTTGAGCGGAATCTCGCGAAACAAAAGGAGCTTAAAGCGGCACAACAGCAGACCAATCAAGCGAGAGTTGTCGGACGGACGAGTTTGCCGGCGCAAAAGTCGGTGATAAAAGTTGAGACCAGTAAGCCTGGACCAAGCACGGCGGTTCAAGCAGGGTGAGAGAATTTACTCTTGAAAAATTAAAAAAAATATTGCGTAGAATTTTATTCTATAAATCGGTGCGATAATTGTTGCGTATACGTAGACGCCCGATGCGGTCGAGCAAATCAAAAGCAATGGATCAAGTCAAGCAATGGTGTGGCTCGATGAAGGACGAGGATAACGAACGTACGTATTTTTAAAAATTATTTAGATAACCCGCGTATAATATGACGTATAGTGTGATGTAGCGTAATGTAATTCGACATGTATCGAATGTTGCTGCAAATATTCCGTTTCAATTAATACACTCTGTGTATGGTATCGTAAATGTAGTACTAGGCAAGAGGAGGATCGACGATTCGGAGAGTGATTCAGAGGAGGGTGGAAGCAGTGCCGCAAAGAGGGCGAAAGGTGACACAGGCAGTGATGACGAATGGACTGGAGAATCTGAAGACGAGAGACTGTTGGGCCGTAGTGACGTGATACAGCGTGCATTCACGCGCGCCAACGCGCAGCCCAATGGATCCAACAGAGCCTCGGTTTCATCCACGGATCTGGCAACATCATTGGGCTTGCAATCCCCAGACGGAGCGAAATCTAGCCAGCCGCCTGTTTTAGTGGCTAACGCAAAGGGAGTTGTTAAGGTCGATCCGAAACAAATGCCGAATTTGGCTTCCGGTCTGTACGTTATGTCGCGAAAAGATGGCATCATCAAATTGAATTCGTCCCCTAGTGGGAAGCTGGCGGTTAAAGGTTCTCCGACGACCCAAGGTGTTGTAATGGTTCAAAATCGAGATAACACGAACGTAATAAGGAAGCAGGTAATCTCGACGTCGCAATCCAATTCGATGACTCCGGTGAAAGTCGTGTCGAAGATGGACGGGAGCCAAGTGGTGACGCAGATGAAGGTGGTTACTTCTAAGGCTGTTACCCCGAAGATTGGCAGTGTGCAAAAGAACGAGCCTATAAAAATACAGCCAAAACCGGATCCGACACAATTGCAACAGATACATGTTGTGACTGCGGTACCGACACCGATAACCTTGCAACCGAGAATAACTGCAGGCATCAGACCTGGCCCTGTCACGCCTCAACGAACGGTAGACGGTCGTCCTTTACTACCTAGACCGACATTGCGCCCAACGACGGCAACAAGTGTGCTCGGGACAATTCGTACACCCGTCAGAGCACCGGCACCAAGACAGATTCAGACGCAAGTAACGCGTCCGGTGGCGCAGAAGCGTACAACGACGGTCGTAAGTGCCCAACAGACCGTCTCTCCGGTTGCCACTGGCACGGTCACACAAATCAGACCAAAATTCACGGTCCTTGCGACATCTCCGCAATCTAAACAAACGATCAAGACTGGCACTAGTTCAGTGCAACAACCACAGCAGCAGCAGCAGCAGCAACAACAACAACAACAACAAACAAAGCTGTCTCCGAAAACACCAGTGGGCAAGGCACAGTCATTGTTATCTCCGCAGCAAAAATTATTAATGGCAAAGAGAAAGGCCCAGGAAGCAGCAGGCATAATCAAGCCGGGTAGTCGTGGACTTTTGGCAGGTGCTCGTACCGTTGCGGGACGAGGCAGGGCTAAAGTAGGTACCGAGACACCTTCGGCGGTAGCTCAGGCAGGAACTAAACCTCCAAAGGAAAGCAAATTAGCGGAAGGTGATGGGCTTCACATGGAATTCCATGAAGTTGGCTCGGAAGAGAGCAGTAGCGAGGGCGAATCGGAACTTCCTCCTCCTCCCGAGCCGGATGTCATTACGGCTCCGGAACCTGACAGTCCACCGCGTCCGTTCACATTATGTCCTCTTACGGGACGTATCATCGGTCCGGACGGTGAACCAATCGAGCCAAGCGAATCCGAACCCGTTGAAGCAACAACTTCGACTGTAGCGAGAACAGTTACTAACACGTCCGAAACTGTAGCAGCGGATGCCACGGACGCAACTGTTGCCAACACCAATACTAGTACTGTCACTACTACTACTACTACCACCGCCACCGTCATCGACACCACCACCACCACCGCCACCACCACGGACACGACTACCGCTACCGCCACCGTCACCAACACCACCTCAGTCACAGTCACCGCCACTACCAGCAGCACTCCTACAACAACGGCCACCACCACTACCGCTGCCGCCGAATTGGTTCTACCCTCTCTTGATTCACTTACCGAAAGCGGTGGTATTGTAAGGGTCGAAATGAGTCCTGGTGGAACAACCGGCACTATTGTCCAAGCCAGTGACACAGCACAGATTAATTTGTCAAACGTGACGATATCTGCACCAGATTTACCTTGTTTGGACGATTCCACAGTAACGGCAGCGTCCACTGTTCCCGTATCATCCACAGCAACATCTTTGACAGAAACAGTCGCTTCTTGTTCCGCTGAAACATCCGCCGCTATCACTACGGCAATGTCGACAGTTCCGGCGACTTCTACATCCGTTACTATGTCAGCAACATCGACAGACGTCAAGAACGACGAAAAGATATCGGAAGAGAAGAAAGTAACGACGGACGATACATCCAATCTGGTTACTATAGCTGAGCATGGCGTCGTATATCAAGTCGCGGGCCAAGCTGAGGACGGACAGACCCTCCTTGTAACACACGGCGCCGATGGCGAGCAGCAGTGTGTATACGTCACCACTGAGCAGCAAGGAGACGACGGCTCAGTCCTGACGTTGGATCACGCAGTTGCAGAGGCTGTAGCGCAGCTGATTCCCGATCAAGTAAATCTCACGCCCCAGTTTTACGTGAAGGAAGATGGAGCGGAACCGACTGAAAATTCAATGGTCATGTCTATAATGGACAACGCCAATACGACCGATGTAACTGGCTCCCAAGAAGATAATGACGGACAAGCACAAGTTATAGCTCAAGTGGTACAGGCTGAAGAACCTACTCCAGGTATAATATTGTCTTGATTGCTGTCTTTACTTTTTCATATATAAAAGATAAACACGATAGTAGATGTCGACAAAATTATCGAAATCCTCCGTGTACATGTATGTTTGTATGTATGTATGTATGTATGTATGTATGTGTGCGTGCGTGCGTGCGTGCGTATATGTGTTTAGATGGAATGAAATATTTAATGCATCCCAATCCACCTCATTCAGTCGTCATCTGAATTCTCTCTGTTACAGGAGGAACCAGGAGGGTAGTGCTCCTGCTACCGGATGGTAATTTAATGATGACCGAAGTGGATGAGGAGCAATATGCCGCTTTGGATCTTGATAAGTGAAAATGGATATTTTGCGCATATACTAATGGAATACCATGGCAATGTATCAACTTGCATGTTACGCGCATATTGTACGTTTAAAACGTGATCGTGAATTGTATATATGTAAGAACGTTCACTTCGTACAATTGCACATTGATGACGTCTTAATATTCAGTGACTAGACTAGATATTGTAAGACGGAGAGATAGGTATACTGATATTGTAAAAAAAAAACTATCAGCACATACCAAGAAAAATCTAAATTTTAGATTAAACAAGAAAGGAATGTATTTATACATACATACATATACACACGCACACACAGGATGTATGAAAGCACTGGGACCAACGCTCGTGAGAAAATAGAAGGGATCGACTAAACGGAAATGTCCTGTATCATTTCGCGAAATATCCAATAATTATAGAGTTATTAAATGTTTAGACGAATGATAGCGCGCGCGGAGAGAAGCGCTCGAGCTGCCCGACTACTCTAACTACTCACGGCCCAGTGGGACAAGTATTGGCTGGTGATGCGTTACCAAGGAAAAGGAACGGCCATGTAACCACGGGCAACGGCACGTTATCTTCCTTAATCTCGTCCTTCTTAGCCAGTAGCCAATACTTGTTCCACTGGACCGTGCGTAGCTTGGGCGATTCGAGCGCTTCTTTCTGCGCGCTATCATTCGTCTAACTTTAACATTTAATAACTCGATAATTGTTGTGAATTTCGCAAAATGATATGACATTTTCGTTTATCTCAATCTTTTCTATTTCCTCACGAACGTTGGTCCCAGTACTTTGAGACACGCTGTAAATATACACACGTATGTATATATGTATGTATGTGTGTATGTATACTTGCGTACGTACGTGTGTGTGTGTGTGTGTGTGTGAGTATGTGTGTGAGTATGTGTGTACACACACACATACATACATACATACATATATATATCTCGATGTTGAACAACTTGCAACATCTCCATTTTTGTGTTAAAAAATGTTACGATATTGGATAGCACACAGAAACACAAAATACAAAGATAAAACAGTATCACTTTCAGTGCAGTGATATCACTATAGTACGTGCGGCAAAATAAGCATTGTATTTGTAGGATAGTAAAGTATAATATGGGGTTTTATATTTTCCAATCAATAATAAGCTTTGGTAAAAAAATCTTATTCCACGCATACAAAGTCCAAAGGTGATGATACGGTACGGTCATCATATCGGATATACTTGTAAAGAAAATTCCATCTAATTGAGGCATAATAAAGTATATAAAAATTTCCGTGATCTATTTATCCAAATAAAAATTTTGATTTCTTTGTTTTATCTCAAAGTTGCATGTGTGTACATATATGGGTAGTATAAAGTATTCTCTTATGACTTATGCTGTGTAATAATGATGTATACCATATTCGTTTATATGATCGTAACGTATGTTTTATAACGAATTGGACTGGATGCACTTAATATGCGCTGCAGATTAAAAGTCTGACCCAACTGAACTAATTCGCCTAAAAATGTAATGAGAGTATTTTAATTGACGAAATATTGGTACTGGAAGATGGAATCTGATGGAATATCAAATAATTCAATAAATTATTAAATTATTTCAACGATAAGCATCTTGCTTAGAGAGGAGGAGGAGGAGGGGGGTGGGGGAGTGGGAGGAAGAAAAGAAAGAAGTGGCCAAGTTGAATTCACTCGGCACTCTATGCACTGTCTTTAAATTTTTTTGTGCAATAGCCTTAAATGTGCACACATTAATGCATCCAGCCAACTTCGCTATTGCATTACATGGATTGTGTATGCTGTCTATAGAATAAATAAGTGCACTCTAATGGAACACTTATAATTTCTGATCCTATAAAGCTTAAAATACAATGTTGTTGAACGGAGTATCAATTTGCATTCTATTATTAAACCCGTTCCTATTCGAGTAATTGCAGGTAATCCTAAAATGTGCAAAATAGTTGCGACGCTGCAGCGCATGGAATAAAAATTTAACCGTGATATACTATTTATATGATGATATGATATTGAAATAAAAATACCTGTCTTTCTCATGCGAAATCTATTTGCAATTCCTGCAATGAAAACGAACGGGGGGATTCTAATTCTATCCTTCTATTCCTTTCTTTCTTCTTTTTCTCGTGTTTTGTTGTAATGAATTGACAAGAAAGGCGAAAAATGACGTCTCCCATACCGACGATGTTTTATTTTTAGCTATGTATATTTAGAATACGCTGGAATATGTTATAAATGTTACTCGTAAGTTTGTATTCAATTCTCAAGTTTAATTCCATTAATATCGCTTTCAATACGTAATAAACGTAAAATTATAACTTTTACAGGTCAATCTATTTTCGAAATGTTATCCTACGACAAATCCCATTATTAGAAATAAATACGTCGATCAGTCACTATCTATAATCGTCATGACACATTTTCGTGCCAGGTATTGAAATATTTCCACTCTGTTATTTAATTTCTCTCGGAAATCTTTCAAGCTTGACTCAACTTTGAAACTCAACTCAAACATCCCGTATTCAATGCTTTTCGCAACGCATATTTATGTGTACTATTTATCATTCTCAGAAGAATCGAATCGGTTCCCTCGTCGGTTGGACGATCAAAGAGAAGTATAAATTCAAAAACAAAGTTACAAAAAACAATCCTAATTGCAATTCCTAACTCTGTGGAATTTCGCAACTATGAGTCGAATAAATTGTACCGAGTACTTGTGCATTATAAAATATAATTTTACAAATGAATAATATTCCATTTCCCCTTCTCACTTTCCCTTATCCTTGTTATAGAAGACTGTCATGCTACAAAACGTGAGCACGTCTTTAGCCAGATTTCAATTGACGGCAAGACCTAATTATTCCCATTTCACTGTCATGATCGAATGTAAAACACAAACGGCGACTATTTCTCCAGGGATGTATGTAAAATTGATTATCCTTTTTCGTTGCGACATCTTGGATGAATCCGAAGAAATGTTGATGATAAATGTGCAGCACGGACGTTCGGTAATTGTTAAATTACGCGGATATCGAGATCCCCCATTATTGAGAGGTAAATTTACCTCTGTATCGCGAGAAATTGTTGAAACGAAAAAAAATGTGCATAAAAATCTTCCATAATATGTATCATTATTTTTACAGTGATTAGTATCCCTTATTTTCGATGTCCATCAAAAGAACTGCAAAGGAGAGTAAGGAGCGCAGAATGGATTATGGAAATTCCATATCGACAAACGGATTCTTGCGAGGATTGCGTATAGCTCTACTTTTTAATTTCTAATCAAATATTCTTGAAATTGAAATAATCGCGCGGTTGCAATTTTTAAGATAGGCAATTAATGCAAAAAATTACAGTCTACCGATACAGGCAGGAGTGCAGCGAAAAACGTAGAAAGTGTGACGCGATACAGAAAATTGAAGAGTTTCGACCTTGGAGAATGTCTCGTAGGTGAACGGGTTACCTTACCTGTGATGATTAAAAATGTCGGTGGCGAAGGAAAATTCTTCATTATGAGCGAAATCGATTGGTGTTCGATGCACATTGAGGTAAAAGTATGACACTATCAATAGAAGCCGTCATCGACAATAATTACACTCAAAGGTACTCTCATCTCACTTTAGGATGTTGCTAACAATAATACGCTGATTCTACCATCTTTCGCCATGTGGCCTGCGTACTTTACGCTCAAACCGCAAGAGCATATATATATGTACCTCTACTTCTTCCCTGATGCTCATGGAATGCATGTAAATTATTACAGCAAAAGGAACAAACTTTTCACATCTCTTCCATTATATATATATATATATATGTTTTTTTCTCTAAAATTAGGTAGAAACTTTGTATGCGATTTGCAACAATTGTTCCGTGATAACGACAGAGATTATTGGAGATGGAGTCATGTACGAACAACAGTAGACTAAGAAAGGAGATATACTCATTCAGTATACTACATTCACCGAAAAATGTACCGTTTTACTGTATATTCACATATACTAATAAAAATATAATGGTAAGGAACACAGAGTGTGTGGGTCAATTGTGGAAATTTCATCTCAGGAAACAAATTCTCTTGCGAGAGAAAGTCCATCTCCCATCTTCCTCTTTCTTTTCAAACACACCTGCTTTTATAAATATATGAAAAATATATTTATTGCGAAAATTGTGTTTTTAGATTTCAGCCAAGAATAATATCAATAATAAATTTATTAAATCAATAAAGAAACTTTATTAGAGTTTAAGTGTGGTACAGACTTTAGATAAATTTCATTACTTCAGGAAGACTTTTTCAAGCAAGCGATAAAAAATCCAACGGAATCACTTTCAGGGCCAAACCTACATACTTTTTTCGCATTCTCATCCGTTAAACCATCTATGATGTATCCTTGAGTGCCGTATTTGTCTGTTTTCACTTGATCTTGAACAGATTCTAATCTCAACTTTGGAAATTGCTTCAATGCCCATGCGATAATTCCCTCGTTCTCTGCTATTGTGACGGTACATGTACTATAAACCAACGTCCCTCTTGGTTTCAAAAGACGAACAGCCTGTATAGTTGTATTTACATTTCTTGAAGCTTAATCTATGTATATAGTCGCAGGTATGTTCATATACGTATATGCATTTGTATGATGACAAGTAACTTACAGCGGAAAAGAGACTTCGCTGCAAAGGAACGTAAGAATGAAGTTGTGTCGACGTGATTGTATTGTACAATTGCGGTCTTTGACCTAATGCACTGCATGGAGTATCTAAGAGGATACGATCGAAATAATTTTCTTCGAACGGAGGTCCATCAGTATGGACGAGACTGCTCTCTTGTTCGATGACGGCTTTTGTAGCATCGTAACAAAATATTTTAATGTTTCTGTCATTACACTTTTCCTTAAATCGCGCCACTTTACCTGGATTTTTCTCCAGAGCTATTATTGTACCCTGGAAATTAGAGGCAATAATTAAAATTAACGATCTATCTATACTATTCTACGCATTTGTTTTCTCTCTCTCTCTCTTCGCCATTCCGCGAGAAATAAGTATGCGCTTGTTTCAATTTAAGCAGAAAATGTGTACAACAATTGGAATAAACAGTGATGAAAAGACGCATCATTATCAGTATATTGTCATGTACTGTATAATAAATTTTCCTTGTTTTTTTTCCTTTAAACATTTACCTGTCTCTTCATAAGTAGGGAAATGTGTGTAGTTTTATTACCAGGTGCAGCACACATGTCCAAGATTGTTTCACTTGGTTGAGGATTTAAAACTAGGCTACACACAATAGACGGCAAATTTTGTAACAGGGCATGTGGTCTCAAAGATTCATTATTTACATTTAATTGTGGAATTCGCGAGATTACATCAGTCATAATTACCGCAATACCACTGAAAGACAATTTAAAATGTAAAATATTTGATAACAAAAGTAAAGTAAAGACAAAGTTTCAACAACGATACACATTTCTAATTTAAATTAAGAATTCTGTATTGAGATTATGACATGTGTAATTGAGTAAGCCAACCCCTTCCCAGTATTGTATGCATTGAAAATTGTTCCATACCATGGATTCTCTGCCGCTTTGCAAAATAACTCTTTCCTTGTTTGTCGAAGAATACCATTACCTAAATATACCTTGTTGCTATTTGCATACGGTTTAATCAAACCTTTTTTACATTGACCAGTAACATCAGCGAATACACTGACTTTGGTATTAACGACTAAACCTATAATTAGTTTAACAAATTTAATTGCTTCAAGATATAAGCAGTCTCACAGAAAGATAATATTATCTGAAAAAAGAATTCCATGAACAAAGATTTTACCATTTGGCATTCCGATAACGCCGGGAGCATAAACATGAGAACCTCTTAGCACAGCTGCCCCACATGTAGCGTCAACGATAATTTCATCTGGATATCTCTTTAAATCAAGAGATACCGCGGAATCCCAATTGTCGACTGCAACTATTCCATTCGGAAGATCCGGTAAGAAGTGAATAGATGGATCCGGTTTGTCATCCTAACACGATATATCTCACGTGTAAAAATATATAATTCGACTGGGAAACTGAGATAGTAGAACAGTGTGCGTGTGTGCGCGCGCGCTTCTTATTATACATATTATAGCGAGAAGATGTCAATATATTGAGTACATACCTGTTTCAATGCTTTATATAAACTGTCCAAGTCGTTTGTATAACAATCCGTGAAACGATCTAATCTATACACGCTTTTCTTAGGTGTCGTACACAACCATTTGCAAAGAGCATCGATCCTTTCCTACAATTGTTTTGTTTTCTCCTCTCAATAGAAAACATTTGATTTTTGTATGTGTAATAATAGCAGGACAAGTAGTATAGAAAATTCAAATTTACGCAAAACTCTACCTCACGTTACCTCGATATCAGATTGTTGTAAGTATTCGCCGTTAGTTATCGCTTTTCTCAAATCTGCTATCAATTCATCACGTATTCCAGATTTATGTTTAAAGGGCGTTTCTGGCAAATTATGTGATGACATTATTTCCTTTTCTCTCTTCTATTTATTCAAATGATTATCGGAGAAAAGCCTTGCTTTTCAATTGTTGCATTCAGCAGTAGTTCAGAGTCCACGCGTTGGTATAATTTAGCTTGTAATGCTCGAGTCTAATGCAGTTTGATTGCAGACTCTAGCTGACAATCAGATTCGATATGCGAAAGCGATTCTGAATGTATCTCTGCATATATTTGAAATCTTTCTCTACCACAAATGTATGCATCTAGAAATAATATATAAATATACATATACACAAACAATTGACTAGGAATTTTCTATTTAACTGTTTGGCAGAGGTGAAGAATTTAAAGGACACGTGATTATAAATAATAAAGTAAAGATGTGTAAATATCTGAGACGTTAATATCTCGTGCAAAAGAAAAGAATTTTTCTGTCTTCATCTCAAAAGTTCTCTCTCTCTCTCTCACTTGTCAAATATCTATTCTTTGCAGCTCGTGATCTCTACATCGCACTTTTTAGCATAATTAGGAAAGGAAGAATCATCAGTCCTTGATATTTATAAAATATGGCATCATCCTTTGTGACAAACGAGTTAAATGAAGGTCTGTATAAAGCACCGTTTCCTTTATATAATTATATCAAATATAATTTTATATCTTTGATATAATTATCAAAGACGTAATTAAATTTATTCAGACAAGTTCATATTGCACGTTATTATTTCTTTGTCCTATACATCGGTATATGTATACTCGATACTTGATAAGCTACTTGTTTTTTTTAATCTACAGTTTCGACTATGGCGTGCATGCCACAAATAAAATGCCTGCCTCTGCAAGAATATCGACAACTATGTTTAGATTTAGATCGACATCGCCGAGAAGCTGCGAGTCTTGGTCAAAAATTGTGTCACGCTAGAAGAAACTTGGAGGAGGAGAAACGTAAACGTCGAGTGATTGAGCATCATAAAAATTTACTGGTACCGTTTGTCCTTTTTATGTATAGAAAAACGCGACACGAAGGTTTTTTTCCAAGAAAAACGAATTAAGTTAATTGAAACGTTTGTCGTTGAATGTACACTTGGTATCGAGTATGTTTGTATATGTTTGAAAGGAAAGCCAAATCAACATGGCCAGAGAGGTGTTGTTCCATGGTGGAGAAGCAAACTTGAACCAAGATATCAAGGAGAAACTAGAATTTCTGAAAAAACCCGAAATGGAATTGAAATCTAGTAATGTAAACGTCAAAAGGTCGAAACGGACAGTAGGCGATGGACAGTGGGTATAAATGTATAAATATGCGTGAGGCACGGTGCGCGAAATAAGAATTGTGATTGTAATTTTGTAGTCTGACTAGAATAGCGGAAACAGATTCCACGGGTTCGATATTAAGTGATTTGAATTGCTTGTCCAAGTCAGAGGATGATTTGGATACCGCGAGAATTGTAAAGGCTCAAAGAGAGAAGAAATGGAAAGAATATAAAGCTAGCAGTGGTGAATATTTTACGACTAGACAATGCGGCACGTTGGACAAGATTGCAGAATTTAACTCGTCGGATGGAGCAACAGGGAGGATTAATCATCCGAAAGATAGAAAGATAGCAAATATTTGTTCCACGTCGAATGCCGAAGCGTCTTCTGCAAACCATAGCTTTATATCGAAAATAGTTATTAAACCGGAAACGTGCACTCCGTGTGGTAAAAGGTACGCGACGCATACCGCATTACCGATGAAAGATAGTTGACGAGACAGTTATCTAAAGTTGTATTGTTCCCCTTTTATTTGTCAGAATCAGGTTTGGAAAGATAGCGCTGAAATGTAGAGATTGTCCGGTAACGTGTCACGCTGAATGCAGAGTTCAAGTTGTGTCAATTCCATGCAGATGCGGTTAGTCGCTACGTACGGTCCAGGTAATAAACAGTAGTAAACACCACTGCTACGTGAAACAATGGGGGGGTCTGAGTAACCTCTCTAAACCAGTGTGCAGCCAGTTGAGTTAAAAAGAACAGACCCAATCTTTTTACCGCACGTGTTTTACCTTTTCACGATGAATTGGATTGAAGATTGAATCTTTATTCAATATAAATATGATGCGTCGTTTTGTAAGCACATGATTATTGAGAGAGATATTTAAAGAATTCAAGTATGCTCAGGGAGATTCTAAATAAATTTCTAGCTTTCATACGTCGTTGCTTTCTTTTTTTTTTCCCCACAATTCTACAATGAATCTCGAAAAGGAACTTTTGGCACGTTGATTGGCTACCGCGATGACCATATAAGCAACTATTCAAATTTGTCCCACGGACTTCTATACATACTAGACCGCTAAGGGCCACCGCACAAGCTCTTCCGTAACGCGTTACGTTACGTTAAGTACTGATCTCAAACTTAATACGTACATAAAC
>VBVR01004791.1:0-13585 GCA_011638315.1 Tetramorium parvispinum | reverse complement strand
AATTTATATAATTTTACATAAATAAAAAAAGTTAAAAAAGGTTTAAATTTCAATTACTGATTAATTAATTAATTTATTAAAGATATATTTCTTGATATTGCAAAACAATACAACAGTAATAAATATTATATTTTTTATAAAATTAACGCTAACAGTACAATAAAAAAACTGTACTATGAATATCATGAAAGTAATTGAAGGCTAATAATTTATTGAGAAGACAGTTGGAGAACATACTCGTTAATGATATGCTTCAATTTATATCGATTAGCTATAAATGCAACAGATTATCAAACTAATTCATTCTATCGAGATTGTACATACTCACGCTGCAAGTTAGCGCAGAATTTCATCTATTGCTGATTTAGAAATAAATTGAAATTATATATTTTTCGTTTAAAAAACAATTTTAATTTTACCATTAAATATAAATAAAATATAAGATAAGTAAATAGATAAATAAGATAGATAAAATAATGATAGAAAATAACTAAGAAAGAACTGGAACAAATAAATACTTCCTTTTAGTAATTTGCGATATTTTATTATATTTGTATTTATAGAATCTTGTCGAGTAGTGTTTATAGATTGGTTAAAATTTAACAATTTTTAGCAACAAGAAGGGTCTGTTAATAATTATAAAACATTCGACGATTCTCATCGAGTGCGCGTATGGGATCAAATGTTGCATACGTAAGAATAACGTTGATATATAATTTAATACTAAATTTACTCGCCACAGATTTATGTTCTATTAATTTATTACAATTCTTAATCGATATTATTTCACTAAATAGATTCAATATGACGTACAAAAGATAAACGCGATATGTTTTAAATATTACATTATTTCAATAATCTTTTGAGGTATGGATTCACTTATAAATCTTAATATAGGTAAATTAATCAATAGTCTTTGTTCGTTTCCATAATTTTTTTCACATTAAAAGACAAACGCATTGTTTGTCATCAAACAAGACACATGCACACATAAATACACACGTTACGTTTAAACAATCACTGAATCTCCATGTACAAAAAGTGAGCGTTAATTAATGAGCCATAAAATACTAGCTCATTGTATAATTGATTGTATTCCAAAATTCACTGCCAGCGCTGAAAATCTGTAGTGCACGTTACGTATACTATAGATTTTTAGCACTGGTAGTGAATTTTGGAACACAGCCATTTTGTGTGTATATATACATATATATATATATATATATATATATACATATATACAATATCGTATTTTAATGATATGATCATTACAATATTAATTATTAATAATAAATATACGCACTTACATAATCCTTGTTCATTTATAAAACTGCAAAATTATTGTTAATACAAAGTTATTATTAATAGAATGACTATTGCAGTTTGTTGCACATTTTTTTGCTTATATCATTGTAAAGATTAAATTTTTATTTTTTCTAGTGTGCAACAAAATGTGTTAACAAATAGTTCCTGATGTTTTACGTTTATCAAAATGATTTGTCAGTTAACAAAATAATATAAAATAAGATTTAGTTGCAGTAGTTTGTATCTCTTTATGCACGTATAAAATTGATCACAATAGTGATCATACGGAAGATGCTGATGGATCACGGTGAAATGGAAGAGTTTAAATCATTGTAACCATTGCAAACGTCATCGTTCCTCCAGGTTCAATTTGTAGATTGGTCTACCATTGAATTTATTGTTCATAGTATTGGTCCTGACTTGTGTGTACTTTGGTCTTTTATATCGCGTGCTCCAATGGAGATAACTATACCATCCGGCTACCAAGACGCCTAATCCGTTGCAAGTGCACGAGAAGATGAGGAGGATCGTCAGGATATTTTCTACTTCGGGACAATTAAGATCTATGTACCTGGTGAAATAGCATTGTTTTACATATATTATACAACGTTGCATTACTAAACTTGCTACGCTATGTAATACAGATTCCCGATAAATAGGAAATATATAATTGAAATGTTTTTTATAAAGATTTTTTATAAAGATTGCTCTCTCAAAAATATAATACACGTTATAGCTTTTTCAGATGCTCTGAAAAATGTCACGTAATTTTGTCAATTTAATTTTTTGGCCATACCTAACTGAACCTTCGAGCGAATCAGGCGGCTCGCCGCGTGGTCTGCATACGCACGTGGCATTCAATACTCGTGCCGGAGTGCATTCCAGTCCCATGAGACGTGACAAGTGCATCGCGGAGAATATACACGCACTCACACACGCAATAGTTGCCAGAATCGCCAAAAACAGGCTAACTACCTGTTTGATGTGAAGAAAACATAATATAAGCGTGACGGAGCCAGAGATATTAAAATATATAAAAAAAGCAAATATATTTTTATAGATAAATTCTATGAATAAATATATTAAAAATAAGACAAAATAAATTTAATAAAGCAAAATAAAATTTAAATAAAATTGACATTCACAATAAAAATTGTTTAAATTAATTATTTTGTATGATACAGGAATATACTATTACAATATATAACATGTAATAGGAATATACAATATAATAATACTATATAATACTACATAATAAATATATGTATTATACTACTCCAACAATGCAAGAATTTATCATTAGAGGATCTGACAGTGAGTAATAAGCAGCTCGACCTTGAAAGTTTCTTCAAGAAATCTCTACAATGAGTCAGAATTCTTACGTACCTTGGTGGCGGAAAGGCAAAATCCAGAAGTCAATGTCGGATATTCCTTTTTAAAGCAGCACAGAAGACAAATTCCGAAGCTTCCGGACATCAAAAGCTGGAGATATTGAGATAAAAAATATTAATGCAAAAAAATGTGACAAAATTATTATAGCTTACAAAATGTTAATATGCGTGGCATACTTACGAGTTAAAAGTTATATAATTTTATTTCTTATAAATAACACATTACGTAATTATAAAATAGAAAAATATTGTTAGCACAAAATAGTGTTCCTATTGTTAAAAAGATAGAACATTACTTTTATCACATACTTACCTTCAGTTAGTTAAGCTTAAGTTTTGAAAAAATGATGTTAATTTATGTAAGAAAATCTACAAGAGTATTCAAAACCGTTAAAAAACTGATGCAGTTGTCAATGAATGATCCAATAAGTAGTCGCTTTAAAACTTAAAACTATCACATGCGATTAGAGTGTATCACAAAAGCGGAAATATCCATATCCTTATTGTTCAATAAGCACGATTATATCATTTTATAATACATATGTAAGTCTAATTGCAGTTATACGTTAGTATATGTGTCCATTCTAGCAGACTCAGCTTGTTAGATAAGAGAGAATTGCCATTCTATACTATTCTTGCATTGTCATGGTAAGGAACGCAAATCTAACCGTCATATGAAATTATTGCACTTACGGGCATGCCGCTCCAGTACGGATTGTCCATGACAGGCAGGTGCGGTGCCCAAAGCAGCAACCATAACGACAAGGTAATCACCGCGACGCCGAGAATAGTCTGCAATGCCGCCAGACATTGGGCTAATCGTCGATGATAGATCAAAGGAGGTAAAAACTTTTCTGGGCCTAAAAATATAAACCTACTTTTTAACTCTTGTATACTACTATATCGTTTTCGCACCGCGTGAATATGATAAGTACTTATTGTTAGCAATTTATTATAGATTTACTCAGAATTTATCCTGTGAATAAAATTATATTCTAAATAATCTTCACAATAATATAATTCTCACTATGCATAAATTTATTTATTTTTAAAATATAAAATAATATAAAATAATATAGATAATGACAGACAAAGTGGAAAAGTTAAATATTATAATTTTGAAAGTGAAAATTAGATAAATTCAAACATAAAAAAAATAAAATGTATTGTCTTCGTTTTTATCTTCTACCGCGATTCACATCCTTTCTGAGTCATTGTGGGATTATTCCCCGGAGCAGAAGTCGATAATTTCGTAATGCAATTCGCCACATTGCATCCGTTACAGACAATTTGCTCTCACGCAGAACTCTTAAGCTAGAGAGTCAAGACATGCAGCTGGTCGCTTATTAGGTAATTAGGTAATTCGCGAAGACAGGCACGCGCCATTTTCATTCTTCACTGCGACATACATTTCCCCGTAGTGTAAACGGCCGATATCCCGCGGTATCGAGACACTTAAGTCTGCGAAAGAAAGGAGAATTCCCGAACGGAGTGGCCTCGTCGCCGTCCCTCCTTACAAGGCATCCTAACCGGTTGATGAATGATTGAACGTAGCGTCCTTGCCATATTGAATCGCCAGGAAACTCGCCTACTACTACCGTCATTTACACAAGATCCGCGAGCGTTTCCCACTGAAATCTCGAATAAAAACGCGAGCAATCGCCTACTATCATAGTATTTTGCAACAATATGCAAATGTCTTTTATCAAGTTAGATAAACGTAAAACATCGTAAATTAAACTTTCATTTATGAGAAAATTTACACAATTATTATGAAACGTGAGACGCTACTAAACAAGGTGTTACTTAATTAAAATTTTTTAAATTGTTAAAATTCTATACATATATGTATATATATTCCTTTCATTTTTTAGAAATACCAAATTAATTTAAAAGTTCACTCCATACGGACTACAATATAATAATAAAATAGTAACTTTTTTCCAAAATATCTTGCGTAAGAAAGATATTTGAGAGTATTAGAAATTAGTGAAACTATTAGTATAATTAATTTTCGTATAATTAAGTAATTAGTAAATCATTAAAATCAGAGTCTATTGTTCGAGTCTATTGTACAACTTCTTCCTCGCTACAACTGTCAAATAAAATTACTCGGAACATTTTTCTTAACAAAAAATAAAAATAATATAAAAAACTAGAATCGGTTAATTCAAAATTAGAACAGACAACGAAAAAAATCATAAATGAGTTTAATTAGTCACTATAAATCCTTTATTGTAGTAAAAGCGAATTTTCTTGTAAATGATGAATTAATATTTAATGATTAAGCAAGAGAAATAATTTAAACACATTAGCGCAGTATATTGACATCAACGGAAAACGGACTGTCAAACGATGGTATGAGAAAGATGCGAGTACTTTGACCGCTATTGAAAAACCGCAAGAGTGAAGGGACGAATGCTGAACCGTGTTTGCTGAACACGCTGCGCTGAATACTCGGTTAAAGAAATATAGTACGCAAACATGTACCTCGGTCAAACATAAACCGATTAGTATCCTGCTCGCAGTAAAGTTGCGGCAATTAGACAGCAATAAGAAAAGAAGACAAGAAAGAAGAGATTTCTCAATAATCGACTCAATTATCAACAATTAAAAAAAACATCATTAACTCTGTTCCACTTGCGCGATTTCTCTTATTTATATATTTATAATATTATAATTTTCTCTAATAATTTATTATCTTTTTATAATTAAATAAGAATAGATAATTGAGAATATATATAAATAATATATTAATTTCTTTAAAACTTCATTATCTTGTTCGTGCATCTATACGTACCTGAGATAATTACTCTATGAAACTAACAATAAGTCAATATTTTTCAACTGGTTTGGTGTCGCGACACACTTTGAAATGAGGAAGATGATGACAAAGGGGATCAACAGACGATGTGTCTAATAGATATGCAAATTTTGTTCTTCTGCATTTAAAAAGCAGATTTCAAGATAGGGACTTTCAGAATATAAAAATCTTTTGTATTATCATTTGTATCGTTTTGTATCATAACACATTCATTCTTCTACGTTTAAGAAAGTAAATTTAAGAGAAGACGAGAAGAGAATTCTCGGGAGACAAAAATTGCTTGTATTTAGTATCTCTAGCAACATTAATTAACTACCATATTAATTGATTCTAATATCAATATTAAAAAATATATTTTCTTTTTTATGATAATGCAACAATTTGTGTATATTGTAGGAATATTGTCAGATTTAATACAACTTTTTAGCACTTTTTTGTTGTTATATTGTCTCACATAAATGACTTATGCTTTTAAAAAACTATAAAAAATATACGTGAGGTTAAGGCATCAGAAATCTAAATCTAGAGAGAAGAAAAGAAATTAATATTTATCATTGCTAAATTAAAACATAATTTCTATTAGCGTAGTATTAAATTTTCACCTTTGCAATGTTTATTAATTAAGTCGGCAAGAATTGATCATTTATTTTATATCATACACATGTAAAAGAGAAATTCTTTTGCGATATCCATATATAATTTCAATATCACAATCTTCGTTGATTGTCACAATCTGTGGAAGATATGATACGTGCTCTCTACGTAGGAAGTGGAAAACAATTTCACTCGCGGAAATGCAATGCGCGCACCTGCCACGTGAGGATTACGTCTCTAACTGTACTGCAGGTACGCGCTGTAACTGGCGAACGAGGCAGGCTACAACTGTGGAGTATAAACGTCCGCAGACTATAAAAACGGCCGTAAGTCGAGAAAAATAACAGCCGAACGTAATCTCAGTTTTCACGCATAATTATCTTCAGGTAATATAAAATTTCAGACTTTTCCTTCCATAAAAAAATCGCATTAGACCGTTTTTGACGTAACGGCCGACCACCGCAGCCGTTAAATAGCGGATATTGCTGCTCCTTTGAGAAGCGATTCGCACGCTGCGGGAACATGAATACGTGTTGTTCGCATTGTATTGCCTCGCCATATGTATGTATACGTCGTATTTATTGCACAATGCGAGAATATACCGGTGCGATGGATGAAGGAAGAAAGGACCGTATCGCGAGGTCAAACGGCGACAACGACCGACGAGATGAATTATTCCTGCACTTATTATCTTCAATAATTCAATAATTCAATATCAATTTGTCGCTGATACATCGTCAGTGCGAAAATACTCAACGACAGATGAGATTCGTATGCTTGGCTGTATGACTACGGTGACCATCCGTCCTATATTACAGAGGACAATCCTTTATTTTAGGTCTGCGCCCTTTAAATTAATTTTTTCTTGAAACTCACTTTTAGCCCTTTATTTCTGAAAACTTCTATAAAATGTCCTATATTTCAGTCTTTACCATCTTTGTATATATTGTATATATATTTTTTGTGTAATGTTTAAATAAAAATGTGCTTCTTTTTTTATTTACAATTGTTTTAGTTTATAAAATTTTACTTGTTTTATATAAATATATATATTAAGGGAAAATATATTAATAATAATAATAAATTTACATTGCACTTGTAGAGATAGGTAGCAATGTCTTTTATTTTTCTCAAAGAAATATGGTCACTGTATGTATATGATCCACCGGTAACAATAAACAAAAAGTAAAAATAATCGCCGAATATTTTAAAATTAAAAGCGTGCAATATTCGTGATTAAAGTTGATTCGAGAATTCGAACCATCCGGTGCAATTACCAAAGCTGAAAAAAAGAATCTAAAGCTAAATTAACGTTGACTCGTAACGCAACGCATTTGCCGTGTAAAATTCTCAACTACCTGTAATTTGTTTTCGTTCAGGTATCGGACACGTCAACCACGTAAATGGACCGGTTTATATGAATGTAAATGTAAATGCATACCTTATATACACGAGATAACAATGAGTCGGTCTTCGCTTGTATGTCGCGTCGTCACGGCCGGCAAATTTGTCGCAAAATGTGCGGCCCACGTACGTACATGCATAACATACGCGTACTGGGTGGTACGTTTTCATCATCCGTTGTCCCCGATGCATGGATAATACTAACGACGTTGAGCTTGCGTAAGAAGGAACGACCGCAGATTAATTGGGTATTGCACTATAATTTTAATAACTGACGGCTGCTCGTAAGACATATCCAATCTCTAGATCAATGTATTTGATAACTCAATTCTCAACTTTTATCGCCACAGGCGAGAAATTTATTAATATAAGAATTCTATAAATAAATAACTTTTACGTCACACATTTTAATTGATTAATATAGCGTTGCACTGTCCGCTAGAATTATCGCAAGCCGTATTATTTGAAGCTTAACGTGTTTTCAGCATAATATAAATATAAAATAAAAACAGAAATCCTTCGACTATTCAGCGTTTCTAAACGAAAATCAAGTGCGTATTAAGGGCGCCGAAATTGGACGTAGGAATAGCGGGTCGGTTTGTAAGTCTGCCCGTCAATCCCGAAATAGAATTAGGGCGACGTAAATGCCAAGTATACGAGCCCTTGAATACAGCAGAACGGAATCACGGTATGTACGCACTTCATCAATTTCGACCCTTCGTTGCTCGTACGTGTCGCTTGTATATCCTCACAAAGGTATGGAAACGATGCTTATTATTAACACTAGAATACTATTTCTTTGGTTTAATTAATATTTGAATATTATTGGTATTAGATTAAATAATATTAATATAAATTGGAAATTTATATCTGTTTTTAAATAATAGAAATTTATAATTTTAATCCAATACGGTTTTTGATGAGAGAGTTTAGCTTTTCAAAATTATAAATTCGCAGGAATAATTTTCATCCATTAAAATCAAGAAGTTGTAAAAATGTTATGATTTTGCAAGTATAATAGAATTACGATACGGTAATTAATTGCGGCGCGTAAAAAGCGAGACGGTTAAAAATTACAATGAATTCTTTACATTCGCGCGCTAAGATGAGACAGCGTAATTTCGAACGCGAACCAAAAAGATCACGCGATATATTTCCGGCCCGGTACTTCCGCTATCTGCGGAGAACCATGTGCATCCACTTTAAAGTACGTTCTGTAACCAGCGGAGCAAGAAACATTTAAAACTCAGTGAAATATATACGCGAGGTTAACTAAAGAAAAAAAGAGTGAATCCTTTTTCTAAATGAAAGAGATATGATACAAGTAGTTAGCAAAATATACAAATAAAATCCAATGTTCCGTGTTTCTTCAACCGAGTCTCTTCTAGAGAATTTTTTTTCTCTTCTTTTTCGCACAAAAATTGTATAATAAGCTGCATAATTTCAATAAAATAATTTTACATATACATATATATTGCATGCTGCGTGTTTGCATGTTAATAACTTTAAATAAAATTATAAATTCATTAATAATTTTGATAAAAAATATTTAAATAATTATAATATTATTAACATGGTAGTTAAAGAGTAAATTATTGATTGATAAAAATGGAACTTCAAGTAATTTTTAAGTGAAATTTTAATAAAAATTAAAATCTTTTTAATTTTAATGTTTTTAATAAAATAAATATATATTATACTTTCATCATCTTCAAATATTCTTTAAATTTCTTAATATTTCTCATTCAGTTACAATAGAGATGTAAACATTATCCCAACTATACGTCCACTCCTTTTAAAAGCTCACATCCTTTCGCGCGTTACATTTTCATCACCTCTAACTCCTTCCATTAACTACTATTTACTCCGTATATTTTACTCCATCTAATTACCACGATGATAAAAAGCCGCTGCACTTTCCTGCAGTCTGCAGCGACGCTAATTATAATCTTCCTGTCTGCCTTGGCATCAACCTCAATCCTGCCGGCGACGATGAGTATTAAGAGCGACAGTCGCGCATTCGTTAGCACAGAATTATATAGTAGTGTTATAATGTGTCACGCAAAGGCAATGAGACGGTAATCGAAAGAAATGGAGAAAATCGAATGATACCGGGCTGGTCGCATTCCGCGGCTGAGAAGCGATTCACGACCGTGCAGTTCGCGGCCGCGAGCGATCTCACCCTCGGAAGAAATCGATCGCATCGCCGCTGCGATTGCAAAAAGCTGATAATCGTACACGCACGATTTCATCAGGTCGATCGAAGAGAGTACAGAGAATGCCACTGCCTCTCCTCGCTTTGCGGTACTTCGCCGACTACATTCGCGTTCTTGATATGGATACAAATATTCCGAATCGCTCGTCTAGATTCTTGAATTCCTGTCGCCTTTTTAGGAGAAAACTTTTCCGCCATCGTAACGTGCATTCGTGATACAATAACGAAAAAAATCGAATTATGGCGCATTCTACTAATTAAAAATCGCAAAATTGCTTCGCTAGGTGCATTGCTTAATACGCAGTGTGCTTATGTACGGAGAGAATTTTTTCTAAAAATTTAGCCTAAGAATCATGGTAATCGTGGGATAATTAATATTTCGAAGATTTTTATAAATTCTCTCTGATTTATTCATATCTATCACAATAAAATATAAAATCTGTTTGATTAATATTACAATCTGCTTGTTAATTTTTATCATGTAGTTTATAAAATTTCTGATGTATATTTCACAAATTCCTATTATTTTCGGTCATATTTAGTAGGTTGTCTAGTTATCCCACTCTTATCACGAAACATGTTAAAATTTGTAGTGAATTTTATGGTAAAATATAACAAAAAATTCTCTCCGTGTACATATAAATTACTCGTAATTCGTAATTAATTTATATTTTTCAGAAATGTTTGGAGAAATCGACAGTTAAATTTAAGATAAGGAGAAACAGTTTGAAAAACAGGTAGATTCTTGTCGTATTGTGTGCCCACGCCACGATTAGAGAACTATGAAGCTCAGATAAGATATAATTGTGTACTCACGATGGCCGGTCCGATGCATCACAATCATCCTGCTATGCCTTAAAGAATTTCTCGTGGGCGTGTGTCGACCGGCTATTTGAGAAGCTGCCAGATTGACAGGAACCGTGGTTGATAGACAGTTGGCCATCGATGGCGCCCGACCGAGTCCCTTCTCTTTGTCACGGTAAATGCGCCCGATGTTCCCGGTTGACACTGCACCTGTCGACAGTCGACATTCAGCAAATTGTCCAAGTGCGAGTATCTTTCCTGCACTTTATTCTGTTTTATTTCAATATTCAGTATTTCAAAGAAATATATCTCAATATAGGTAGATATGTCGCAAGCGAATGAATCACTTCTTACACATATGGCAATTACACATGATGTCATAAAACTCGACTTTGCTTTCACATTTCAAATCCTCGATTACTTAATTATTATTTGCGCGACCGTATAATAAGTTCCTTTTATTCTTCAAGAATGTACAATATTACAGTACAGAGTTAAGGAAAAATATATCTATCTCGACGACATTTGCAGTATCTTTATATATCTGTTTTTCTTTTTTATTATAATCTTCATAAAAATCATATTATACTGTTGTGCAAGAGGTATAATTTTTTTTTACAATTCTTTATTATTAAAGCAAACCCGAAAAAATTAAATGCAATTTGCACACAGTCTATACTAAAATATGCAACTTTCTTAATACGCACGATCTTGGCACGCCCGAACGTAGCTGTCGCGAAAAACAAATACTATGGCACATACGAGAATTCAGGACGATAAAGTTTCGCGCACTGGTAACATCTGAAGTAGAACAAACAGGTCAAGCTGGCACGAGAAATTAACACACGGTGTATATAGGCAAATAATGCAGATATGTAATTTAATCTCAGTATTGAATCTAATTCCTATTTTGTAATTTCTTTAATTTTATTATTTCGAGATTAATTGAGCTTATAATATCATGTAGAAGCAATTTAAAACTAATTTATGTTATTATTTCTATTATTTTAAATTAAGTATATTAATTAAACACTAATTTACGAAAAAGTTTCCGCTAAATGTAAGCGAATCATCTTAATACTTGCGAATGTAGAAACAAAAATGTATTGAGATCATCTTGCGTTTAAAAAGTAGACATTTCGCACATACACGCAGAAAGCGCGTCGTAAAAAGTGCATTCAACTCTCACCCATGACTTTGGCAGTGTGGATCTTCGATACGTTGCCCGCGCTAACGGCGTTACTGACCCTGTTGTTGTTGTTATTGTTGCTACTATTAATGCTATTATTATTGTTGTTGCTCTGAGATACGGTAGACATGTCATTGCCATCGCGGTTCAAATTGCCTACACTCATGGTGGAAGTGACACAAGGCGGCATCTCCGGCACATCCTGCAAGATCGAAAAACCGATCATGTTAATTATTTGACAAATGATTCATGCCATTCTAAGAAAAGGTCAAGTTATATGAGACGTTTTAAAAAGTTGAGAAAATATAGTCGATAAATAATATTCAAAAATAAAATATTCAATATTAAAATTATAGATATAAAATTGAAATAATTAGCGAGTTTGTGCGATTTTCTTCTTTTCTTTACTTTCGAATTAAAACTGTTATTCTAATGGTTTGGGTAGTTGGCCTTATATCAATAATCATAGAGATGTTGATCTCGGGAATTTGTACAATTAAATGTTAAAGATAGAGAAAATTAATTAAAAAATTTCTTTATTAAAAATTTTCTTTTCAGATAGCAGAGAAAGCCATTTCTTTCTTTCGAAAATATGTGAGTATAATGTGAGTTTATAGTATGAAACATTGTACGGAACAAATGTTTAGCGTCAATGTTAGAATGTAAATTTATGATGATTTGATGCACAGCAAGCTTATCTAGATATAATTAGTATTGATTAATATCAAGAATCTGATTATACTAAAACGTTACGGTTTGAAACTACCGGAGTATTTTTAAGCATATTTTCCTTAGATACTGCTTAGTATAATATTTATAGAACTATGAGGAGCAATAGACATTTGATAGCCTCACTTATATTAGCTATTTCTTTTTGGATTTGTTAAGTAATTAACAGTAATTTCAGCGGACACTGTAAAGACTTTTGAGTAATTTTGCTCCGATATTGATGTCATCAACAATATTATATATAGAGAGGCTATTTTATTATTTATATATATTTTATGCTATACATTGAATGTGAACTAGAACTGTCATTCTTTCGATAAATATTTCAGATTCGATTCTTTCAAATTGTAAATGTAATTGTAATTGTAAGAAATGTAAGAGAGAAATATGTTAGAATTATACTATCTTATTTTCTTTGCATTTCTAGTATTTAATCTTCAGAAACTTTAAAGTATTGAACATTGTTAAAACGAAATCTATTACGTTTCACTCGCACTTGCAATTGTAGAGTCTGTTGACGCTTTGAATTTTTTGTAATGTTTTTTTTATATCTTGTTTACGCAAGGATGCCCGTGTATAATTTCTGCTACTCGAAAGATATAAAAGTTATTAGATCGATGATTATTGCGAGTCACGAAACACTGACACACGCGAAGCTTTTTATTGTTATAACAACATTCGTGAAATACGACCACGTGAGTGACAACTCACCTTGTAATTGTCGTAAAAGCTCACCGGCCGGCTCCTCGGCGCGTACTGAATCTCTTCGTCGGTCTGCATCGTGCGTATACCGGGTGACAATATTCCTAAGGGATGCGCGCGCAACTCGTAGGACGTCCTCCGTAGGTCACTCTCCCTTCTTTCTCCACTTCCGGCGGATCTGCTAAGGTGAGCATGGATGGCAATGACGACACGTAACAAGACCACAGTTAAGAGTAGCAAATTAGCGCCGTAACCCGTAGTTACGTGGTAATTTTATGTAAATGAAAAGAATTGTAAATAAGCATAACGTTTCGCACTATCTACACTGAGAAAAAAAATATTTAGATCCAAAAAAATATTTATTTAAATAGTGCCAATGATATATTTATTTAATATAAACACATATTTATTTAGAATTAGATATCTTT
>VBVR01004790.1:0-13613 GCA_011638315.1 Tetramorium parvispinum | reverse complement strand
CTTTTTATCTTAAATCATAATTCTTTAATTATTCATGCAAAATATTTGTTTCAAAAAGCTTTGATATAATTATGAATCGTATTTTGTTACAAATTAAACTTGCAATACAGCACATATCCATAGGTAGACCGAGGCGAATCGGATCAAAGTAAGAATTGAGATCGTATTTGTTACATTCATCAATAGGTATGTTTAACCACTTAAAATACAAATAATAATTATTTGTTTATTACATGGCTTGTATACGATTTCAATTCTTACTTTGATTCGATTCGCCTCGAATTCATCTACCCTATTACGTTAATGAAAATAGAAAAAAATGAAATAAATTTTTAAAGAATAAATAATTAAAATCTAACAGCAATTACTCTTTCGTGAAATCGTAAAATTTTTGTTAATAATTTCAATATTATAATATTGTATTATATGTATAGATTTTGCAATATTCTTTAACGTTTATAACTGATATAAAATTAAATGCTTTATAAAAGGTAAAATCATAATTTTTCATAAACACAATCAAACACACAAAGAATGTCTAATGCAAGAATATATGATTGACTAAAAGTCGCTGTTGTTCATTTACTTTCCTAGACAGCGATATTTGCCGCGATCGCGTGTTTTTTCAATGTTAAGAAGCACATCGTGATGCAAATAACTCAGAGAAAGATATCGCGGATGCTGAATATTCGCACTTTCGTGATAACGCGGATTGACGCAGCGCCATATAAGTCTAGTCATTTCATCTCGTAACAGTAAGGATAGTTACTCGTCTAGACGCAACAACAGTTTGCTCTTTGCGTACTTTGCTCTACGGAGGAAAGGTAGCGTAGTGGAGAATTTTATTATTTGCGAGAGCAGCGGTGTAAATGCGTCGTTTGAGTGTATGCAAAGTTATGATTCATAAATTATTGGGAGTACGAGCCGGTGGGCCGATAGAAGACCGCAAGAATAATACTGTTGCCATTTTTACGACCAGCGCAATGAGTTTTAATTATCGGTGGTCGTAGTGGTAAATTAATAATTTATGCCAGTAATTCCCAGTAACTTCCGCACGAAGGAAATTGTCTAAAACATGAAAAAGCGCAAGTTTTACATAGCGCAGCATAGTATAGCTCGCTGTTTTTCCACTGTCAATTTTTCCTGAGACGGAAATAATATAATGTACAGTGTATTTCGTTACTGTGCATAATGTGTTTAATGACAAATTGTTTTTGAATCCTTCTTTTCATCAATAATAATCCCAAGCTGCTCCAATAGTTTGTGAGTAATTAATATTAATTAAAAGTCACATTTAAATATTTTCGTGATTGATCGCAACTAAATTTCAAGAAAAAGACCAAAGTACCAAAAGGATATTTTTTAACTGAATTTTGCTGGAGTTTTTAAGTTACCGGGATATTCTACAATGTAGAGCCGAATCAAATTTTTTTTCGGACGTGCACGTACATACATCGTGTTTCGTCGGTGAATTACGTGCAATTGAACTCTGAGTGCATTATGAAGCGACACGGCATTGCATTGTGCAATTTATGCTCGATGCGCGTATCCTTTATCCGTAACATTAACTTGTATACTTCGTATTAAAACCACGTACGTTTGACATGCTGCAATAACAAACCCAGTAACGAAACCCGATATTCGTTGTGCTATTGAATATTGATGGAAGCAGCTTTTCACAGGCAGTAAATACTCACGAATATCCTTTTTTTTTTTTTTTCCAGAAAGTCCCTCATCGCGTTGTTTTCATCTGATTTTTATGAAGCGATTATCGATGCACTTGATTCAATGTTTGACGTATTCACAGTTTTATATATAATATGAAGTTCCAAATTTTGATTACGTCCCACCGCGATATTTGCATCGGTGAAATACGTTTCACATAAGCACAGCGTGGAAATAAATATGAATTTTTTCATAATCCTTTTTTCTTGTTCTGCTTAGTCTCGATTCTAATTCCATGTCGACATTACGGTATCTCTTCTGCATACGTACACACACATATACTTACCGTGGAATGAATCTCCATTTGACGGTTCAGCGACAAGGATGAAAATCCAAACTGGGGAATATTAATTGGCAACAATTAGCAAGTTGTTTCGCCTGTGTAATGCGGTAAGCCCGGTCGTCAATTGTGTCAGATGGGTTCATCAGTGATTAGGGTAGGCAGGCAACCGATCGCTGATGACCGACGAGAAACCGCTTGTTAGCAGCGATTTTTAATAGCACTGCGGATTAATTATTTACGCAGCTCAATCCGCAATGATAATTCTGTCTTTGTGTATACTCCGCAATGCGATACATAAATTCATCATTTTAGTTGTTGTAATTAAATCCCAAGAGATATTAAATTATTCAATCTGTTTGCTGATTATTTATTTTTACATACATGTTTCCACTATTATTTGTCGCTACTATTACATTTATCAGAACCCGTTACCTCTAATTTCTATATTTCGGCTTTGGATAGTGGCTTCGTTGACGCTCGATGCCCAGTGTTAAACTGTAAATTAGAATAAAAACAATAATGTCAATATAAGGATTTAAAATCAGAAATATTGTATAAATAGCAGGATTGAAAAAAATTACAATTTTTGTAAATAAAATAAATCTAATAAAAATAAATTTGTAAATTTTTACTTTTTTTTTACAAAGTAAAATATATGTTTTGATGTATGTTTTTTTAATAGAAATTTGATTAATTCTTTGAAGGATGAATAATGAAAGTAATGTCGATGTTTTCGCTCTTATTTTTCATTATTTTATTAAATTTACAACGTTAACAAGAACAATGTACATCGTGATTCAATGATTATTGGTAACAATTATGGATAATTGCAGTAGGCGATGAAATTTATCATCTATAATTCACTAACAGGTGTATCACATTACTGAGGTAAACTGCTCTTACAAAAATATGCTTTACTGTTAATTTCGTCTAAATAATTAAATTGTTATAACATTTCGGCTTTTAATTGCAATAAATCTTGTCAATCTCTCATCACTTCGGATTAATGTACAATGCGGGCTATGCATACATAATACGACGTGATAATTTCGTTAATTAGATTGCGTTGCATTGCTTACTAATGTAAAAATTTGATTACATGCAAATCGATAGGTAATAAATGAAATATTACTTTATTTCTGTAAATATCTAGGAATGTTGTATGTTTTTCTTTAATCTATTTTTTTATTACGCGCATTCGATCTATCTTAAAGTCTTTTTCACATTAATCTAAAACATGCATATTAAACTAGTTGCATATTAAACTAGTTCAGATCTAATAGGTAAGTTATCGGTAATATATCCGTGAATGTCTGTAAAATTATAAGTGATCGTGTTAGTCAGACTACAGTTCAACTAACTTGTCACTCTCACTCTTAATCGCATAATAGATATTCGGATGACCGCACAGGTATTTAAGATTGATTAGATCACATAAAATCACTGTTCAAGAGACATTAATTCACGGGCGATCGATAAACGGTCCATCGTCACGAACTATTACTACAATACTGGCGTCGCAACGAAGCGATTGCTTCATCTCAAAGGAAACTATCGGCACCATTAACGCTTTACGTTCCAGACATCTCACAAACTGCTTTTACAAAGGAACATTCCTACACTCGCAAAAGTACAGTATCGCTTCTAAACTTGACGATGAGATGGTGCTGAATTCGCGTATAACAAATAAAATGGTAGAACATTTATTGAAATGAAAGTACTTACAATTTCTCCTTGGAAAATTTTCTCTAAATACTTTTTTCATCTTTGCGTTTTGATTTCTGGTCCTTTCGTAAAATATTAAATCGATTATATTTATTATTTTTATGCATGTAACAATACTATGCTGTGTACTGTTATTTTATATATTATACTATAATAGATATGTTATAAATATTTTATTTTGTATATTGTAAAATCTATTTTATTGTATTTTATAATATATTGTTGTATATTATAAAAATAATCTTATTGCATTTGCACATATGTATATTGGAACTCCTACATCTTGTAGTTTATGAAACTAGATGCCTTTTCATACAACCTTAAGATATTCTCAGAATATTTCTATTTTCAGAGAATATGTATTTTTGTATTAGCTGTTAAAGTACTTTTAAATATTTATTTTACCTAAGGATCTATTAAAACAAATCATGTAATAAATATTTTCACCGATATGATTGCTCAAAATATTACTAGAATATTCGAGCTATTTTTTTCTGTCTTCTTTTGCAATGAAGTTATTTTGGAAATATTCTCTATGGTAATAAGAAAATATATCCTCTAGAAAAACATTTTCAAAATGCACACAATATCTTAATATAAAATAAAAAATACAGAATATTTTCGAAAAATGTTAAACAGAATTTTCAAAATGCTTTGGAAAACAGGTTTCTTTCAAAAATATTCTTCATTGTCAATGATAGACTCATTCGCTTTCGGACACATAAGTGTTTTCCAATTCTGCATCCGCTTGAACTTCGCCGTTACCGGAGTAAGATACTTTACTGTATTTATGGACGGATTTGCGTTTACGGAACCAGGTGAACACAAAATAAATAATAATAGCGGTCACCAGGCCTACATTGATCAAGAACGCTACAGTCAACCTGCGGAACCATACGGTGGACTGCATTTTCCAGGAAATGCTGCTTAGCACGCATAGTTCCCTCCCGTTGCTCCATATGAACACCGAATCTGCGTGACAGGTAATGCAGTCCGCATCGCTAGGTCCTTTGCAAGATAGGCACGAGTAATGGCATACGGTGCAGAAAGCACCGGAATCATTGTCATCTCGGATCGCGTAAGTTCCAGATGGACATTGTCGAAAGCAGCTGCCATTGCTGTGGTACCAATCCGGTTTGCACACTGAAAAATTAGACAGACCATTGATGTTCTTCATTTTCATTTAGTTGAGATTGTAGTGTGAACTTGTAGTGTGTTGTTGCTGTTGCTGTTGCTATTTGCTTATTGCAGTGTGATGTATTGTTGCAGCCGATTGATATGTTGACGTGACGAATGGCATTGTAAATGAAAATCCAAGTTGATCAGATTTAGATAACTTGGAATCTTATTGTAAAAATAGATTAATAAAAGTAGTGGAAATTAACTATAATAACTTAACGTACAATTTAGTATACATAAATAAATTTATCTATAACGCCACTCAATCGTTCAGATTGATAGTTAATTATACAACGCATAGTTTGATATATTTCGTACTATCAATGGAAATTTATTATTTACAAAATTAAATGTCTATATAATAAAACATGTTAAAATAAGCGATATTTGTAATTTCAAATTATTTTTTTAATATATGATTTAAGTTTTTGTGAATGCTGATCAATAAATTCTAAGAAATGAAAATTTATTTAAAGTCTTCATAATTTCATGTATTATAGAACTATAAATTCAATATTATTTTAATGTAAATTCGCACAACTATGAAAAGAAAATCATATTTTGTAAAAATATACTAGATAACTATATGTAGAATTGATTTTATAATACTTCCTTTGTATACATAAAATATTCAATTAGCTGTATAGAAGTTTATCAATTACAATCTTTAGATTTTTTAAATAATTGATTAATCAAATTAGATGTGTTCCATTAATAGACACCAATTATTTGAAATAATTAATTTGCCATGTCAATTCATTCATGCTTAAAATATGCCTGCAATTATTGAAAAAAATATATTAAATAAAAATATATTTAAAAAAGAACATTAATCCGTTTTATACGCTTAAATAAATTTAAGAAGATAAATTTAAAAAGATAAATTTAAACCTTCGATATAAATAAATAAATTTACGAAATCGCAAAGTCTGTGACAATTTTTAAAATTTGCAAAACATGCGAAAGCATATGGGTGCCATGCTATACTCAATTTACAAATTTTACAAAAATAAATATATCGGAATGCAGTACTTAAAAAATAATAATAAGTAAAGTGCATATGTAGATGCTATTTTATTTTATTGTGTATTGTATTTGTGCTTAATGTAACAATAAGATCTATGGAATTTATCAGTTACACAATATTTGTGTTACTACAAATGTAGAATTGATTTTATAATACTACAAATAAATTACATTATTTTAATCTTCACTCATGCATTACGTACATACATCTCTCCTTACAAAAGAAACTATTTTACAAGAAACTATTTACTTATTAATCTTTATAAAACAAAAAGAAAAACAATAATGAAAATTTGACATTATACAGCATTGTTGTTGTCATATCTACATTAAAGTTTCTTTTTACAATTCTAAATATAATTTCGTCGCTTTTTTTATACAGTTTGCACAATAAAAACTAAAGTAAAACAGGAGAATACCATTCATAATATATATATTTTCCATATTATAAATCTCTTTACTCTTTTATGCATATATTAATTGCAAATAAAAAATATATTTTTGTATTGTTTTCTTTTAAGAATACGATACAATTCCAGATATACTTAATGTAAAAAATAAAATATAGCGACGTGTTAACATTTAACAAAAATTTATATGTCTCTTACGATTCAATCATACTCCACTATTACACTTTACACTTAATAAGATGAAAATAAAGTGTATAAAAGTATCCTCACATTATTAATATTATCGTCAACATTTGGTACAATATTATTCACTACATGACACTTATTCTATGATAGATTAATTATCTATTGTCTGTGTGTGATAATAATTATTGCATTTGAGCGATATTAATTACAGTAATACAATCAGTAAAGCAAATTAATAAATATGAGGATCCCTTATACGAGAAATATAAGCGAAGGAGATGTGTGCATAGACAAAAGCCGTTAGTATAAAAATAAGAAAATAGAGGCAATCTCTCGTCAAAGTACTTGATACCTAAAGGAATACGTTTATTTCTCAGAAACCTTACAGTAAATTCCGAATTATATAGCATTTGCCTTAATACCTTGGCAATAATTAGTCGTCGATGGTAACAATAGCAAGGCTTGATCAAATTTATGTTAAATGTCTTGATATAATATCACATATTAAGATTATGAACTACTGATAATTCATATAATGAAAAATATGAAATATATAAACGTGAAATATACTTGTCTAAAATACGTGTAAAAATGTGCACTGTTCCTAGAAAATAATATAATAACTATAAATTGAATATTAGTAGAATAGAATCAATTGTAATTTTATTATTAACTGGCTTTCTAATAAACCCTTAAACTTTTTGTGAAGTAAAATCTCGTTAAAAATTTCAATAATCAATTATTAAATTTTAATAACTCGAGTTACTAGACTTTCTTTACTTTTAATAATTCACTAATGATGCCTGAGATAAAGGCTTGCTAAGGAAAGAAATTACAAACGCCAAATTATAAAATCAAGAAACGCAAATCTTTTACGAGACCTTATGGACGGCACAGTGAAATTAAGATGCAATTAAAGGAACGAATCTCGATCCTCTAGGCATTCAAGTACTTTCAAGAGTGATAAATCGCGCAATAGAGGATTAAAATAGGATATTATATAGAAAGAAGAAGAAGTAAGACTCACCGTGCTGGTGAAGCGATCAGGGATAGGGCTGTTTTTTTTTTGTTTTTATGTGCGGTTGTGGATGTGTGGATGTGGTTGGTGATGGTGATGATTGGTGGTGGTTGGTGGCTGGTCTGAGAAAGTCCGCGTCCGGCACTCGTCCCCACGGAGAGTCCAAGTACCTAAATACGTTTTCTGAACCTGCTATAGGATAAAGGGATAAAAGGCGACGTACGCGTGACAACTTCGAGTTTATATCTCACAAACAATCTGATTTTTATACGCTCGCCAAGAAAACTTTTCTCTATTTTTAGATTACGTTGTTTGTATAGGATATTCGAGAACCAGGAATTTTAGGAAGCGAGTTAAGAAACATTCCTTTCATACATGTATATATGATATGTCATTTTTTTGTGATTTAAATAACGAAAAGAGAAAAGGGATTATATATACGTATATAATTCTGTTAATAACAAGTTAAAGTTAATGAAATTATTTTAATAAGTTTAAGTTTTTATATTGTTTCATATTGGGATTGATATAAAAAAAAGATATAATTCTACTTCACTGGCAGAATTGAATCTTACGAAAGCAATCCCATTTTCTATTTGCGACTTTAATAGAATTATAGACTGAAGTATAATTGTTAGTAATACAAAAGAAGGTAAAAATAGATAGTAGGTTTTTGACTTATACTTGAATGCTTCAGTTAAATTGGTTGATGAGTTCTCGATAATATACTGGAAATCGGGACTGTCTGACTGGGATGTGTTCGCACTGGTTAATTATCAAATCCCTAAGAGTTACTGCCACACGGTGGATTAATCGTCCCTGTCCTAGCAGGATCGCGATAACGGATAATTGTACCAGATCCACGCTACCACAAGCTCACACGGTTCTAAAGTGTCGTCTTCCAACATTCTCCTCATCCGTTTCGATCAAGATAAAATGAATAGATGGTTCAATAAGAAAAAGATAAAAAGCGCATCATTAATTCAATTACGAGATGGAATTACATCTTCAGAAATTAATACTTTTTGATAAAAATCGTACTTTTACATTAAATAATCACGAATAAAAAATAATGCCAAATCTTTGTTAAAATAAGCGAGTAAAATTATTTAATAAAAAATGATATCTTTTATAATATTTTAATTTTTTTGTCTTTTCACAACGTATAACGTAAGTATAATGGAATACAATATACAACGGACTGGAAAAAATGTCATAGTAAGAAGGCTTTAGTAATTGTAAATCATGTTAGCAATTTCAAAGAGAATAAAAGGATAGAGAAGTTCTGTATATTTCATTAAATTTCGTCATTTGAGATGTGCAAATATATTTGAATTGTTGGAGCAAGAATAAGTCAGAAGACGCACTGAAATCGTCAGTAAGTGCAATTCAAACACGTTCAAGCATCAATGCATGCATATTATATAAGCAACGATGTTTCATTCGAAATGTCGTGCTGTTTTGAAAGTCATTTCATTTCGAGAATAGATAGAATATGTTAGAAATGTAGAACTTAGTACTTTAACGTGCATTTAAAATCACATATAATTACCTTAATGTATATCTAATCTAGCTAATGTACATCTTGTACATAAATTATACATCTAGATGAAATTTCATGCACAACTATGACTATTAATATTAGTGTGTGTATTATCAACATTTTTAAAAATATATATTGTATATACGTACATTTTTTTACACATAATTAAAATATTTACAATCTAGCTAAAGGAACTCATCGTATAGATATGTGCTAAATTTGTTACTGAATAAAGATTTATTAAATTATTTATAAGAAGTACTTCTATACGCAGTGAAGTTAAATTAAACTTCATACTAATATTAACTTTTTTGTTTATTCATCTTGGCGTCATTTATTTTCTCATTTTTTTCAAGCTTTTTCCATTATCTTGATATATTTTTCTTATGAAGAAAATGTCAATTGGGGCATGGAGTGGAGCATAATAGCTGCATGCACCTCGAAAGATATGATGAAGGTTAATGCTCATTCAATGGAATTCATTTGTCATGCATTATTAAGAAATCGAATATTTGCCTGAATGTATTCAGTAATCAAACAATGCTTTGTTACTTGGCCTTAATGAGAAATAAATGTCTTTATAATCAGCGTTTTCCAACTTCGAGTAGTTTGCCTTTCATAAACGCGATTTATAGCATTTAATGCCTTTGAATAAAATATTTATTAGGTTTCTAATTTTGCGACATCTTTGAAGAAAAAAATTCATTTAACAAATATTAATAATCTACGACATAAAAAGTTCTTATCGATATGCTGTGCATTATAATTAATTATTGATTTTGCTTATCTAAATAATAATTGAAAATAATGATTTAAAACAATCTTTTTACAATTTTTAACATCGTGTTATTTCATATAATTACATATAACAATATTGCAACATTGAAATTAAAGACGAATGTCATGTCAATCAAATGTCAATAACACATAAATTGTATAAGACGAATTGTATAAAATCGCAGAAAATTAATAATTTGAAATAATCCTAATTCACAAAAAGAATTTACTTTTTATTCTACATTCTCTCAAAATTCTTAGAACTTTATAGATATTGATAATTTTTTAAAATTACATAGATTTGAAGTTATGGGAATTATAAGCACATAAGGTTTAATTGGATGATAAAATCGTTATGCAGAATTATAGCAATCCATGCAGTCGAATTTCTATTTGTCATCTTGTTTTATTTACGATCTGAGGCATGCTTTAATTGGCACATACCTGCATATGTCCTAACGTAATCGGGATTAGAACATCGAGCAGTATTAGAAGTGTTAATTGGCTCGCGAGTTGCAGATTAGTAGACTAATGGCGAACAAGTAGGATTGGAGTATGAATCGTTTCTTCAATAAAAAAAAGGATAAGCGGACGGAGGAATCGAGTCACATTCATATTAAATAGTGGAATTCATATTAAATAGTAAGTAAATTATCTTTGTCGATTGAATATTATGATTTAATGTCACGATTAAATATCACGTGTTAGCTGATTGATCTTCGCGTGATTGTATTTCAAAATTATTATTATACCCAATTTTTATATTAGTTGTTAAGCGCAAATGTCTAATACGAATACGATCGACCCTCTAATCCGACTAGCTCGTCCTACAAAATCGTCCGCGGATTAATAATGTTCAAATAATTATTCAGGAGATTCTCCTCTTTTAATTCATTCATGATATACAAATTCCAATGTCGCATATAATGACTCGTAGTAGTTCTGCCATTGCTTATACAATATATTATGTATATGTGTACATAAATGTGTGTAGCAGACACTTGCGCCCCGCACGAATCGCGCCTCTTCCCGCGTCCTTTCCTCGCAGATTTTGCTGTCGGAAAACGATCGGACCCGACGGAATCTACGACGATATCTTTCATCGACGAATCGCAAATAGCAAAGAAAGGAGTATAGCTAAGGGAGGAAAGGAACGAGAGGGACGAGCGCGCGAGTGTAAACGTGAGCGCAAGTTGCGCAAAATCGCACCTCACGCTCTTCTTCTCACCTTCTCAGAAACGTTATAACTTAAGATATGTCGCCTCTCCAAGCAAGATACATTTTACAATACATACAAACATTTACAATAGATACATTAACAATATGGCAGACAATCGCGACGGGACAGTATCAGGCATCCGGCTCGGCTATGTATTTTAGATCTGCTTAAACAGATCTCGGATCTATGAATAATAATTTGAATGATTATATTATATTTCTTAAATATATATCTACAAAATGATTGTGCATATTCTGTGTAGCTTTTTTCACGTACAAATATTAAAGCTATATAAATATTGCAGAAAGATGATATTCTATAAGATATTAATAAATTGCGGATGCAATTTTTTGAAAAAAAAAAAAAACATTTTGCAAGTCATGTTCTTAATATCATCTTCATTTATAAATTAATCTACTTCTGTTAAGTACAAAATTGTAAAATCGTAAGGACGTTCATTATTTGTACTGAAAAACGCTTTGATGTTCTTTTTGAATTAAGACTTATGAAAGACACAAATTATACCTTTGTTTTATGAGAAAATAAATTTTGTAAAATAATATTACGGGGCTATAAAAAAAAGAGAATAAATGTAATCGTTTCTTTGGAAAGCAGATTCAGTGAACATAATGGTGTTTGATAAAATGTAATTCGAGCGAAATATGCAAATATTCGCGTTAGATTCACAGGGTTCTCCAGATTTTTCCAACCATGAAAATTCGATTTGGACATTTTCGAGTCGATGTTCACATAACGATTTTATAAGGGATGCACGCTATGTCGTGCGATGTGAATTATTGTCGCGATTGAACCACGTGTGATCGGTGGTATACAGTATCGAATGTTAAACGTCGACTCGCCTCTAATTGCTCATCTAGATAATTTGATCAAATTCAATTTGGAAAAATCGAATTTCTTCCAATGTGAATTCCAGCCCGGACGGTTACATTCGACGAGATAAATTAAGTACAAAGCGCGTTCACGAAATTTACGGAAATCCGATATGTTAAAAGCAAAGATAAAAATAACGTTAATACCATCTCGTTTGATAAAATTGATGTGCGTATAAGCATATAAAGATACACATTAAATCGAAATTACTGCGACAAAGCTATATGAATAATGAAAAATATATATATAATTTCTGCCAGTCTTCGTCCATTTTGTATGTAATCTATTAAATGCTACAATGAATGTGCAATGTAATTATGAATATTATCATTACTTGCGAAATAAATTTCATCAAAATTTCAAAATAAAAGTATTGCAGTGAAACTGTCCGCTTTTATTACCGGAAGTCAGATTGTCCCGAAACGATGTCGCTGGTATTGTACATTTCGGAAGATACGTCACATCTGAACGAATCAAAATACATCCAAAGTTCCTTGTACTACTCGTAGTATCCACGTTTATATCAGTTTTTTTTTGTTTTCTCGGAAACCAACACCCCTCCACACTGATTAATATAATTGACTCTTATTCTTAGAACTGAAATTCGCTATACATATAGATAATCGGTCTGTACTTTCGTTTTTCGTAACTTCATTTTTTTTCTCTCGCATTCTCACTTGCCGCATCTCATTTTTCTCTCTTTCATACACACAGGCAGATAAACATACATACACACATATGCATACATCCTTATTTTTCTTTTTGCACCTTCTCGATATTTGCGTTTCTTTTTTTTTTCTTGTTCTCTTAGGGGATCTCATTCTAGAATATGTAATAAAATTATTTCTCTCTTTTTATTTTTCTCTCGTGATCTAGATCGAGTTCGCCGACTCTTGGTACAACTTTATTCTTTGAATGATAGTGAAACGAGATTCCGCGGGGCGAAGAAAATTCGTCATGAAACTCGTGAAAAGTCGCCGGTCCTTTCAATCAATTCGATGAGAAAAGTTCCTATTTTGAGCCTTCTAATTCTGCTACCGCATAACTTCGTTATGCCGCAGTTCTGACGGATGTTATTTTCCGAAAATTGGGGATTGAAGAATCGCGATTAATGTACCTTTCTTCAAGTCGTGATGCAAGTCTTCCGAGAAAAATTACGCAGCGTTTCACAATCCTTGCTCACGAAGAAACGCGAGACTTCACGAGATCCTCGAAGAGCCAATACATTAAATCCATATTTTAATTTTTTTTATCTCTGTATGTATATCTAAATTCAATCGATAGCGATTTTATTATTTGACGTTGTTTTCTTAATACAAAGATTATATCCGATCTTAATACAAGACGAAATCTAAATTTAACATTAAACATATCATAAAAATGTGAATATAAAAAGAATAATTCTTAATATGTTACGATCACAATTAACACTTCGAAATTAAATTTTTTAAAGTTTTCTTCTTTTGAAGTTTTTATTATAATCATTGCTATCGAACATTGTTTTTTTTTTTATGGAAGCGCAAAGTGTCAATTTCCTACAAATGAAAATTAGCTTTAACTCATTTTTTAAAATGAAAAAAAAGTTACCACAAATTTTTTTATATTATATATATATTTGTCTTGTTCTATTT
>VBVR01004789.1:0-13622 GCA_011638315.1 Tetramorium parvispinum | reverse complement strand
AAATTTGCCTCTACAGGTTCTCCTATTTCAATATGACAAATTTTACTAATATGATAAAAATAAATATTTTGAAAAAATATTAGAAAGAAAATTAAACTACATATCTAAAAAATTTTAAGATATTTTTTAAAATATCTCTAGAACTTATTCATTTTTAATTGTGTCGCCCTTACGCCATTTGATAAATATCGTGATTACGTTTTGTACGCACTTTTACAGCAGTTTTACATTGAACGAAATAATTGCGTATGAAGTTACGCGATAGATTCAAATATTTTTACAACAAATCTATCATACCGTTTGCACATAAGTGCAAGTGCAATCTTATTAATAAGTCACAGCTTGCTAGTCCTTTGGTACATTTGGGACCTTTATATTGGGATAAAATTGTAAACTTAAAACTATATTATACAATATTACAATATGTCATTTAATTAATAGAGTATCAATCGTGTGCTCAACATTAGCGATTCACATAAATAAAGACAAAAATGGGAATAAAAAATTATTTACATATATTTACATGAAAGTTATGACAAGATATACGAAAAGAATCAATTTAATAATTTTAGATTTTGTAAACAAAGATATTTACAAGATATTTTCAATTTTTTATGTTTTGCATAACATTTAAAATTTCAAACTTTTTTATTTTCTCTTTTTTTAAATGTTTTTATTTTGTAACACTGTAATTGAAATTTGTCATATTAGGCTGGTATTACATGCATTGACATTGTCGGACGTATGTAATACCAGTCTTAGACAGGGAGGAATTGGAAGAGAAAGTATAACGCAAATTTATAAAATATTAATGCTGTACACGGGACTGCATTAATACTAAATATAATCAGCTATTATCATTTTTCCCGTCACCTTATCTAAAATCGCCTTTATGTGAATCAATTGATACAGAAGGGAGCTCCATGTTCTTGTAGCCATTCCACGAATTCAGAGAATTTCGCTAGTATGTCAGAAGATTCTGGCGGAAGGAAATTTACAGATGTGATTCCGTTGTCAATGCGATGGGCATTGTTATTGCTATTGTTCATCGTATTATTGGAGATCATTTCTTCCGTTACACTCGCGCACAGGGAGCAGCACATCTTGTTGTCGTAGCTGATTTGATATGTCACAAAGCAATTTACGAGATGATCGTTCAGACGATTTCGTAAAAGTATTCGTGATCGCACAGTCGTCGTTCGTCGATGTTGATGGCATAGGGAAGTTTTGATTGTTTATCGATTCGAAGGTGCTCTCAGCATTCGGCGATTGACTCTTCGTTGCGACTTCCGTCGAATTCTCTACGGTTGACGTAAGTCCTACAGCGTCGTATTTACTACTTTTGCTGAATATCTTATAAGTAGGCAGTACATTTTCCATCGCATCCTCGTTGTTCCTCGTAGGAAATTGTTGCAATTGCTGATTGTTGACAAGAAGATTTGCAGCAGACGACGATAATGAAGAGGAGGAAGGAGGAGGTCGATTATTCCCATATAGCCAGTGACTCAAAGCTAGATTCAAATCGTTCGCGCACGGGTTGTTTAGATGATACTGAATTCGCCGATATAACGCATAAGTAACTGCTGGGTATATTTCATCATTTGACATTGAAATTGTATTCATCACGGCGGCGGCAAGTGGATCGGACGCTAGGAAATTGTTTTCCAACTTTCTTTGTTTTGGAGACAACTCGATCTCATCCTTCTCGCTGTCTCTCTTCGTACCAGTCAATAATTCCAAGTTTCGGTTCGGCGTTACACTCGAGTGTTGCGATTCTAGATTTTTCATGAAATCGTCCAGAATGATTTTCGACTGGTCGTTCGTCCCCGCTGGTCTCGTGTTATTTAATTGGCAGCTGATCTTTTCCTTCTCCTTGCACCAGCCGCGCAACGTCGACTCAGGCACCCCGATGTCACGCGCTACGCCCGCCTTGGATTCTCCAGCGTTCACTCTGACGATAGCATTCATTTTATCTTGCAGCGTCCGCAATCTCCTAATTTGTCGCTTGCCCGCGGTCCGTGATTTATTTTGCGGCATCGTAGAAAATTCGATCGTACTAAGTCTATAATCGCTGACGTTTAAATCGCGCCTGTCCGCCTGTCGCGAGCGTACGAAATAGCTAGGAACAAGATAACTATTACAGGGCTGACGCTCGTGGCTTATTCTTCTATGAGCCTGATCCACAGTCAACGTTCCACGAGAGAGATCCATGACGAAGTCTTGTGTTTGATCCATGTTGCTGTCAAGAGTTCTTTGCAGTAAACAGTTACAACAGCACACCACGTTAATCCGCTTTTCACTTCGATCTTTCACTGCGCGATGTCGATCAGTTTTCAAATTTCGCCCTTGCACTCAACTGTCCCTCTCTGTCCCCGGATATGGATCGAAAAATATTTAATTAACGCGTCCGTTCAGAATCGACACGTGCACTCTTCGCGGACGACGGAAACGGCGCGACGGTGATTAGCAAGTAGATGCGCGTGAGACAGGTACGAGATTCGTACGATCCGTACGGCGCTCTGCCGATCCAACATCTGATGCCGACATAGACATAATAATCTAGACCGAGCATTCGGACTTATTTGTGTCCTTTTCTATGTCGAATGTACCCCCACCATGGCACTTTCCCCTATCCAGCCTCTCGCTGGCCGAAACGGAGAGGCTGGACAAGCCTGTTCTAACTTTTCTCTCGGTAGTTACTTTCTATTAACGGAGGTGGTGCTATCCCTTCACGCCTCCACTTGACCGCGCCTCTATACTAATATTTGGAGTATTGGCATTGGTGGGGGATCCGCAGCGCCGGATCCCTCATTGTCATGCCTTTAGACGTATAGAATAGACGGAAAATTTAACGCCAGAAAAAGAGAACATATGAATTTCCTCTACAATCTTACCAAAGTTATTATTTTATAAACAATTTTCTCATTAAACTAAATGTACATTTATATGTACACTTTGGCGCCATTAAACATATATAATCTCAATACTTACAAGTTTTTTTAAGAGAAGATACCGGAGCACGTCTTCTATTAGTTACTTTAAAATTTACAATTAAAAAATCAACTGGGTCATAAATGACCCATAGTTGCAAACGGAAGGTGTAAAATTAAAAATTACAGACGAAGGATTAAAATAAATTTTGCCCAATGCTTTATTGTGTTTTATTATTACACTCGATTATTGATAAAAAAGATGTCGTTTCAAACATAGAATGTGTGAAGTCGGCAAGTCATCGTATGAAGCTTCAGGTAGAAAAAAGATAAAAAAAAAAAAGATTTAAAGACTCGACTAAAAAGAAGAAAGGATCCTTTCTTCTTTCTTTGATATTTTACACAAAATAGTAATTATATTAATTGATGATCCGTATATTTGATGTCGATAGGGAAGAAGCCTATTGTCATAATAATCTTTTCTAGGTAATATATCTGAGGCTTCTCCCCTATCAACGCCAAATAAATGAAACATCATCAATTAATGTAATTACTATTTCGTGTAAAATGACGCAGAAAGAAAAAAGGATCTTTTCTTCTTTTCAGTCGAGTCTCTTCTTTACAAATACAGGTAGAAATATTTTCTACATGAAGCTTCATATGATGACTTGCCGACTTCACGTATTAACATTCATATGTGTGAAGAGACTTCTTTTTTACGAATATATAATATCAAGTATAATAATGAAACGTAATGAAGCATTGAGCACAATTTTTATTTTAAATAACAAATAAATAATAATACAAATAACGATCTTTTACTTAATTGATTATTAATTTTTTGTTTATTTCTCTATTAATTATTAATTTTATTAATTATAATTTATTAATTTGTTGTTTTATTTAATTTTCTTATTAATTTTTTGTACAGAAGGATAAATTTCGGGGTTCTGTATTGATATGAGATCATTAGAGCAGATGTTACCCTCGGTATACAATATATTAGGCCTACAGATGTACAATCGGATATGGTAGTGTGCAAGCTGGAATTTTATCTTGACCTGAAATTAGTATTGTACAAAAATTCCGAAAAAGGTTTGTATTTCACTCAAAGATTATTATATATCAAATGGAGACATATTTTCTATTTTTTTTTTAAGACATCTTTTCATTATATTTGATCGATAAAGAAGATATCAAACAATAGAGAATACTGTGACTCTACACGTTAGCATTCTGTTTGAGGGAACCTCTGGTTGAGGGAACACCTTCTTTATCGATATCAAGTACAATGAAGTAGAAAATTTCTCTATTGATTCTTTACACATTAAAACGAATTAAATAAAAACCTTTTTCCGGATTATTGTACAATACTAATTTTGTGAAAGGTACCACCCATTTCAGCATGTATATTGACATTTCTATACATCTATAGAAAATATCGATCTTCTCTATTGACCCCATGTCAATACAAAACACCGAAACTTGACATTTTATTGTAAAATAATTATCCAAATAAAAAAACCACTTTCATTTTTCCCATGAAACCAAGAAACCTTACGTTTTTTTTTTTTAGACCAAGACCTTCGAATAAAATGCCTGTGTTTTTGTCGCAAAAATAATAATTAACTTTCCGCAAAAAAATCTTTTGATCTTTTGCCAATCAATACTTACACACATACTTACCTCGTAAACAAATGTCCACTTTGTAAAACGTCTCTTGATGAATATTTGTTGTCTTAATTATTTTTTTTATTAGAAAAAATATACAGCCGTGTTGTCTTGATAATCCGCTTGATGCTGCCATCTGCGATGCTTATCCAAGACGCGAGACACTCGCCGCATCGCGTTGCCGTGGTGACCGCGGGCTTGTTTGCATGTCGATGCGAATTCGAATCGCGATACCGTATAATCGTGCTAATAAACATTCGCGGTCGCGCGGTTGATCAAACGCGTGTTTTCCGCACCCCCGCAGGATACTGGGCGAATCGTCGATCGCCGTCGAAATGAACGACATCGCGACGAGCCCCGCGGCCGGGGAGCAATTCGAATTGGACGATCCACCACGTTCGACATCGCCGGGTCGACATGCTGAGGACGAGCGGGAAACGGAGAGACCCGCTCGTACCATCGCGGACAGCCTGCTGCAAGTGCGGCGCGAATTGTGCCTGATCGAGTTATGCTGGCTGGATGTATCGGAGGATCTCTATGCGCGATCACTTCCGGATACTTACCGTTCCGTCAGCGACAAGGAGCGACTGCTGCTGTGGTACGCGGAGAACTTTCGTCGGCAATTCCACGCGAGGCACGCGAATCGCCGTCCGCTATTGTTGGCCTGCGAAAACGAGTGCCGCGTACAAGTGGGTAAAAATTGATATTGAAGCAACCAGTTTGACAGTCTTCAATTGGCGATGAACCCGCGCGTCTCGCGTAGCTGCCTGTACGTGAAGATTTTTGCAGCGCGACTTTTATTATTTCTTGTACCAGTAATTTAATTTGAAGGATAAAGATTGTAATGGACAAAATATTATTATATATAACCAATGAAACATAAAATCAGCTGATTGAAAAGTCAGCTGTTTGTAATATCAGCTGATCGTAAGATCAGCTGATCATATATACTGTACTATTCATAGTTATTGTCGGCATTCTATTTTCCATTTTCTACTTAACTTTCCTTCCGTAGATTAGCGCGCTGCTTTTTCTAATTCTACGTAATTTTACTTATTAATAAATTCTAAGAGGGATGTTAAGGAGTGTTAAAAGGAATGATAATAAATAGAGAAAAATATTGCATTTTTCATATTTATTTTTTGTACTTTTTTTATCCTTTTAATTTGCTCTTTCGTACAAAGTTATCAGTTATTAATCGTTCTACAAAAATTAAAATGTCAGAAATAAAATATCTACAATGACCACAATTATTATTAAAATACGAATTTACATGATCAAATTCTTACTCATCATAATTTTACTAATGAAATTTCAGAATTTTTTTATAATATTAATAAAAATTTGCCTCTACAGGTTCTCCTATTTCAATATGACAAATTTTACTAATATGATAAAAATAAATATTTTGAAAAAACATTAGAAAGAAAATTAAACTACATATCTAAAAAATTTTAAGATATTTTTTAAAATATCTCTAGAACTTATTCATTTTTAATTGCGTCTCCCTTACGCCATTTCATAAGTATCGTTGTGATTACATTTTGTACGCACTTTTACAGCAGTTTTACATTGAACGAAATAATCGCGTATGAAGTTACGCGATAGATTCGAATATTTTTACAACAAATCTCTCATACCGTTTGCACATAAGTGCAAGTGCAGTCTTATTTTTAAGTCACAGCTCGCTAGTCCTTTGGTACATTTGGATCTTTATATCTGCATCTTAAAACTATATCCTCTTAAAACTATATTATACAATATTACAATGTCATTTAATTAATAGAGTACCAATCGTGTGCTCAACATTAGCGATTCACGTAAATAAAGACGAAAACGGGGATAAAAAAATTATTTACATATATTTACATGAAAGTTATGACAAGATATATGACAACAATTAATTTAACAATTTTAGATTTTTTAAACAAAGATATTTACAAGATATTATCAATTTTTATGTTTTGCATAACATTAAAAATTTTAAATTTTTAAATTTTTTTCTTTTTTTCAAAACATTTTTATTTTATACCGCTACTGAAATTTGTCATATTAGACAGGGAGAAATTGGAAGAGAAAGTACAACGCGAATTTATGAAATACTAATGCTGTACACAGGATTGCTACTGCATTAACTAAATATAATCAACTATTATCATTAACTTATTGTAAAAATATATACAATGAAGGAATGTATAGTAAATTTTTAATTTTTACTTTTGTTATCTGTGTTGGTCGTATAATAGAAGAAAATAAAATTTCTCTATCGTATATCTTCATACGCGATTTTACAGAACTGTTGTACATAATACTGCTTGAGTGTACATACATGTTTGATTTATGTGTGTATATGTATATGTAAGAGAGAAAGATTTCCAATTATTTAATTAAAATGATAATAATAGAAGTATTTTCTAACGCAAAAGAGAAACGCAAAAAAATATATATCTTACTAATATCTTACTAACTAAATCTTTTCGTTGCGACGAAAAGCACAACTAGAATGAATCTTTTCTACTTTGTGTAGAAATTTCTGTCTACTGGTATCAAAAGAAGTACTTTGCCGTATCCAGAACTATACACGTGGCATGGATGTGTTAAATTCATCAGTGATCACATTGAGTATCAGCCACTAGACAAAGCTTTTATTATGGTAAGTCAACAAATCTTCTAAAATTTTTTATCCGATCTAAGATTTCACACGTTTTCTTTTTCAATTACATCATCGTCGCATGCAAGTGATCGAAAAGTAGCTTTTCAGAAGAATGCTGTATAAATTTGAAATATTTAAAAACTAAAAATCAATTTAAAATAATTCAGGTTTGAAAATTCTTACCTAGAAAATAATCTTTAAACGTAAAATTAACTACCCTAAGAGGTAGAAAAATGTAGGAAAAAGTGCCCTCGAGCATCGCGTCTTCATTTTATATGCAGAAACACATTTTGCAAGACACTAATAAAACAAGGAGGAACCAAGAATAATAAATGACAGATCTATCATACGTATATATAATATATATATATATACACATACAAGATTATACAAATCTCCGCTGCATATTTTCTCATTTCATGTGCACTATACACAAATGCGTTTTCATATACACAAATATTTACACACCATATACACATATTTACCTATGTACATGTATACGTAATTTTGTCATGTCTTTTTTTTATCTACAATTTATTTACACGTCACTTTCTCCGCTGCTTCAGCTAGCTCGTACCGTTGCTCTTTTTTTTAGGCTGCACTTCCTTTGAGTTTGCCCAGTTCGTCATGCTATCTAAAATTGTCTTTATATGAGTCACTTGCTGGAAGGTACAAATGGGAGTTCCGTAAGCTTGTAGCCAGTCTATGAGTTTCGTGCAATACGTTATCATGTCAGAAAATCCCGGCGGGAGGGTATTTGAAGATGTGGTTTCGTTGTCAACGTGGTGATCATTGTTGTTGTTGTTGTTCATCGCATTAGTGGATATCATCTCTCCCATGTTGCACTCGCGCCCAGACGGTACGGCACCTTGCTGCTGCTGCAGTTGACTTATTATATCATGGAGCGTTTTATTGGACGATTCTTTGGATGATTTCGCAGAAGTATTCATGACCACACGGCCGTTGTTCGCCGATGTCGACGGCATCGACAGGGGGGAGGAGGTTCGATTGTTCGTCGGAGGTTGGGAGATGCTTCCGGACGGTCTCTCCGCATTCGGCGATTGGCTGTTTTGTCTCTTCGCTGTGACTTTCGTCGGATTCTCCATGGTCGACGTAAGGCCCGTGGTATTGTACCTTCTTCTTCCGTTGACTAGCATGTTGTTAGTGGACAGTAAATTCGTCATCGCGCCGTTGTTCCTCGTACGAGATTGTTGCAAATGCAAATTGTTGTCCATCAGAAGATTTGTAGCGGGCGATGTATACGGACAGTTTGGGAAAGAAAGAATATCACCCTTCATAAGTGCGTTAAAAAGAGTCAGAGTCTTCGGATCGCCCGCCAGCAGGTTGTACAGGTTGTATGGTTGAAAGAACGCTGACGTTTCACTGCCCATCGTAGGCGTTCGTGGCGTCATTGAATTCATATTAATCGCAGCGGCGGCGGCGGCGACGGCGGCGGCGTTAGCGGTAGCGGTAGCGGTAGTGGATGTTACCAAATTGTTTTCCAACTTCATCCGCTTCGGCGCTGGCCCGGTCTCCGGCTCCTCGCTGCCTCTCTCCGTGCAAGATAACATCGTATTTTGGGTCGGCGTCGACCGCGACGAGGATCCCGGCCGACTGTTGTCACTGTTGTCCGAACTGGACGTCAGCTCGTACGTCCCCGTTGTTCTCACGTTGTTCAGTTGGGCGCGGATTTTTTCTTCCGCCTTGCACCAGCCGCGCAGCGTCGACTCGGGCACCCCGATGTCACGCGCTACAGCCGCCTTGGATTCACCAGCATGCACTCTGGCGATAGCATCCATTTTATCTTGCGGCGTCATCGCCCTCATTGGTCGCTTGCCCGCGGTCCGTGATTCATTTCGCGGCATCGTTTGCCTGGGCGATTGGCTGCTAGGACCAGGATCGCTGACGTTCAAATCGTATCTGTCCTGCCGTAGCGACAAGTTGCCGTAATGATGCTGCTGACGGTAGGTTAAATTGGACTGCCGACGCTCGCGGGTTACTCTACGATCCCTCCGATCCGCAGCTCCCCCCGTTTCAGGGGAGAGATCCACGGCGGCGTCTTGTGTTCGATCCAGGTTGCTGTTAAGAGTTCTTCGCGGTACACAGTTACAACGGCACCCACGCTGATCCGCTTCTCACTGCGATTTCTTTCACCGCGCGATCTCGATCAGTTTTTTCGATTTCGCACTTGCACTCGACTGTCTCTCTTTCTCTCTCTCTCTCTCTCTTTCTCTCTCTCTCTGTGTCTGTCTCTGTCTCTATCTCCGGATACGGATCGAAAAAATTTAATTAAATCAGTTCATCCGGAACCGACACGTGCACACTCTCCGCGGACGACGGAACCGGCGACGGTGACTAGCACGCGGACGCGCGCGAGACGGGTACGATCCGTACGGCGCGCTGCCGGTACGGCGTGTGGCGCCGATTCGTATCTCGCACAGTAGTAAATAATACTGTGTGTAAACTCGGTTACGCCGTCGCAGCCGGTCGGGGGAGTAGTAGTACTCGTTCCTCCTCCGTGGTGGAATAGCACATGCGCTCACAGAGAGTAATAAAGAACTTTTTTATGAATGAAACAACTCGGTCGGTCGGTCGGGCGGCTACAACCACCACCTCTTCTTCTCTCTCTGTCTCTCTTTCTCGCTTCTTCTCCCCTCCTATAGCTCTCCTACTGCCCTCCGAGTCGAAGCAAGGCACTGCCGCTGTCGGCTGCTCTACACCTTGCCGCTCTCTCTCTCCTCCGCTGCTCTCCCGTTGACGGCGCTAGCGCGAGTAAAACCGAGCGTGTTGGTACTCCCCGGCCGCTCCTCTCTGCTCCACGGGCTGCACGACTGCACCAGCCAATCCGCACTGCGCGCGGGAAACGATATTATTGCTGTGGCACGCGGCTGAGGAATCGCGTGGTCGGGGTGGTAGTCGGAGCATGAGCGAGACAGACGAAACGGGTGAAATGGAGACGGCGATAGGCACACACGTTCCGCCACGAGAGATCGCGCGTCGCGTCACGGCACCGGCACCGGCATCACTTTTCCGCCGGCGTCTTCGTCCTCGTCGTGCTTCGCGACCGGCCGCGGCTCATGAATTCTAAATTCGCCGACGCGACATTCACGCGCGACCGCGTAATACCTCGCCGATGCGTACGTTCCGCGCCGAGCGACAGCGAATCACGATCACGCGAGTTAAGAAAAGTAGATAGTACACGACGACAGTCGCGTCAGTCTCTCGCGTTCTCGCGGCACGCGGGTAAAACGACTCGATCACGGAGAGGAAGCTCTCGCGGCACGCTCCGACTCTCGCCCCTGCCGAGTAATAAAATTGTCACTCACCACTTCAAGTGACTCGCCGTCGGAGGGTTGAACCGATGTGCCCCGGAACGCCGTCCTGACCGCACGCGATCGAGTCCCCTATGTACCCGGCACTGCGCGTCAACTTTCGACCGCGCGAAGGGCTCCAGGGCTCCAGGGTTTTCGAGGGCTCACTCGCTCTCTCTCTCTCTCTTTATCTCGATCACCGATCGATCCGGTCGGCCGCAGCGGCTGCAACTCGCTGCCTACTCGTCCAACTCTATCCAAAGTCTCTCTATCTCTCACAGCGATTCGCACTGCAATTTTCCGGTATGATATTCCGCACTACCGCGGCGCCCGGTTCCTCATGCCGTAGCCGTACGCGACAAACCACAACTAACTAACTCCCGCTGCCGTCGAGGCGGTCGAGTGGTCAGCGAGATGATCTCCCCTCCAGCTGCGCGGTGCGCGCGACGCAAGGGATATATTTCGCGCGCACACCCCCACTCTCTTCCTCGTCCCGCGGTGCCGCCAACAGCGCGGCCGAATCCCTACCAGACGAATCCCTACCCAGCACGGCGTTCGCGAATTATCTCCACCCCTCTCCCTGTGCCCTTCGCCGTGCGCCTTCTCTCTGTCACTTGACCCATCGACGATGCCGAGGACTGCCCGCTGTTCGATTCTGCGGCGTTTCGGTGACTTTCTCTACCCTATAGATACGATGACCATATAGATTTTTTTTCCCGTTCAGTTAAATAAAATGTCATTTCAGTTAAATAAAATTATTATTCGTATGCCGAATTTATTGAAAATTATTCCCCATCCCGAACAACAAGTGCAGTATAAATATTTAAAAAAAATTTTTTTTTTGAACATACATTTATGTGGCGAAAAAGTAAACTTCTGTAAACTAAAATAGTTTTTTGTATTAAAAAAACAACTTTATTTTACAAAAAATACAAAAATGAACATTATAAATTCATATTATTTATATACATTGATATTTTTTTATGTCAATATATTTAGCAAAATTAAATTTAAAATCGAATTGCAAAATAAAGAACGAAAATTAATTTTTGAACAAAATGTCATTGACTCTTAATCAGTAACATTCTTATAGACTAAATAATAGTCTAAACTTTTGAAAACTTTAAATAAACAACATTGATATTTTTCGCATGAATAAATTTTCTTTAATATGTAATTTTTGTCTTTCAAACATTTATAACACTATATGAGTCATATCGAAATTCGTTTTTGTAAATACGCATACTATCGCATTTGAATTGTGATTTATCCCTAATTCGTGAAGTTGTTAAGTCAGACTTATTGTTAGCTAAGTAGCCAGGTTTCTGTTAACATAATGCAGCACGTATATTCTGTAGCACAATAAAATCAATTATAGTTATAGTACTGAGACATTTAGACGGAATTTTATTATACAAATATAAAGAACAAATGAAATAGGAAAAATGGGAAAGATTCTAAGAAAAGAAGTATTCTAAAGAAATGTTCGAGATTTCTAAAAGACACAAATCAAAAGTTTCTTGTCATCTTGATGATCGATTGTCATCTATTTCTATAATAAAGACGCAGACTAGAAGCGTATCTATACGGATTTAGAAGTGTCAGGAGACCATTAATAACCATAAATTTACAAGGGTCGATTGGCTTTTAAGGAATTGATTAGAGAAAAATAAATTCACAATTCGAAAAAATTTTTGCTCTTAGTTCAACTGTACGTTATATCTCTTTTATAGAATATAGGTGCATCGCTATTACAAGGATCTCTTTAATGCAAAACGATACGAGCCCTGCTTCCGGACCTGCCTTCAGTTACCCTTACAATGTATATAACATTTAGAAATGGATCAATCAACCGTTCTAAATAATATTTTGAAATTGCTAAGACAAGTTTCGTTAGTCACGCATTGTACGTGGAAAGAAGGAGAAACGCACGTGTCCGTTCGCAGCACAAAACGGGCCGCTTCCGTGTTTTACATAGAAAATTACATAAGAAAATTCCGTAATATTTATAACATTTGCCGAGGTTTGCCGGTCCTTTATGCGAAACATGAAAACTCGACAGAGCGAGAGAGAGAGAGAGAGAGAGAGAAAGAGAGAGAAAGAAAGAGACGGTCAGAGGATGTCGGATGCAGCAAAACCCTTAAATCCTTCCCTACTACCTTCGCCAGCAATCCCCAAGGGAGAGCCGGATTTACGAGCGCGCAGCCTAAAATCCGTACGAGCATTCGACGCGGAGTTACACCGGGCGCGGCGGCGACGAGGCGAGGCGAGGCGAGGCGAGGCGAAATGCGGCGCGGCGTGGCGAGGCGAGGCGAGGTGGAGTCGGGGCGAGGCAAGGAGACTCGCTCTCGCGATAATTCGCGGGTAAATTTACCGCGAGTTAACCGTCGCGCGCGTACGAATACGCGAATACCGCGCGACAAGTGTGTACCTGTACGCGCCCCGATATCCCGCGGCCTCGTCGGCGATACACGCGCGAGGACCGACCGCATTTCGTCACGTATACCGGCTTGTTTTTCACCGGCGCGATGGTAGCGCGGAGAAAGAGAGCGAAGGAGCGAGCGAGCGAGCGAGCGAACGAGAAAGAGAGAGAGAGAGAAAGAGAGAGAGAGAGAGAGAGAGAGAGAAAGAGAGGCGTCCTACTCTCGATAATTATCGCCGTCCCCGCGCACGTTTAGGATTTCAGAGCTCCGACTTTGCTAGAGTCTCGGATGAAAGCGTATCGCGGCGATGACGAGCACGAGGACGGCCGCGTGTGCCTTCCTCAGTCGTCCTTGAGCTCTATTATTATTGTTATTTTATTATAATGACGGTTTTATTATGCCTATAAATAAATTGTTTTAAATTATATATACATTATTTTCTATTTTATTCTTTAAAATACTACACTATTTTATATATGCAGCAATTTTATAGTATTTCTAATGATAATTATGGTTAACATAATGATGCATATAGTTAAGTTAATTATATTTCGTGTTAGAAATATTATAAAATTATGGCTGGATTCAAAAGTAACTATATTTTTCTCTCAGTACGTGTATATATATATATATA
>VBVR01004788.1:0-13631 GCA_011638315.1 Tetramorium parvispinum | reverse complement strand
ATTTATAATATTATAGCTTAGAATTCCGGCCTGTATTATCGACCTCGATCAAGTTCGAGCGTCACTCCAGCATCTCCTTAATGTCCATTTCCATCACCGTAGATTCATTTCAATCTCGGTTCAACTTGCTTTTCATCTTTTTCTAATTCTTACCCTGGTGAAAATAAAATTTGGAATTTGGAGCGTAAGTCGAATGTAACGGCGATAGAAGCGTTAACATTTTTTTACGCTTTTTTTACGGTTCGGTGTTTCAATTTTCATTTCCTAGATGTTTTGTTCACGCTTATATCAACCTTCCCTTACATTCGATTGACGCTCCAAATTTTATTTTCACCAGGGTAAAAATAGAACAAAATAAAAAGTAAGTTAAATCGAGATTAAAGTTAATCTACATTGATAGAAATAGGCATAATAGATATGGTCATTGAGGATTAAATAGATAAATGTTCCCTCGTCCTGATTTGCCAAATGTAAAATCTGAAATTGACATTCGATATTGATTTAATATGCGTAATGCCTAATTGTTTAGGAATTTTTCATTTATTTCGTTGTATAGTATTATTTTTTGGAAAAGCTTTTCTCCATGAAAATAATATTTCCTTTAGAAAAAAAAAAGATCTTTTCTTTACAAAATAAAGATATTATTAAAAATTATTTTATTATTAAAATTAATAAAATTAATTTTTTTAACTTAATAATATTATTTTAAAAAACTTTAATTAAAATTTTTCTTTTAATTAAAGAATTCAGAAAGAGAGAGAAATAAAGTATTAATAAATAAAATGTTAATAACGTGAAAAAGTAATGCTTGTTAATATAATATAATTACAGTAAGTGGAACGTAAAAAAGAAGAAAATTATCTCCAAAAAATTTCTCACGTTTGAGCAACAAGTTCGTCGAGTCAGTCACATGGTTGATTGTATATGTATATGGATTAGTGTATGAGAGAACGCATGCTTTGCATCATTTATGATTCTGCAGGGCACGTGGAAATTGCAAAATAAATGTATAAACATATGCATTTAATTTTTATGTATGATTAATTCCGTAAAGGCTGCAGGTAAAAGAAACGAAATTTCTGTTGTATTATGTGGTCCGATTATTAGTTATTATTTAAAAATAAAAATATTAGGAATAAGGTTATGTTATACACGTGATAATCTTATCTTTTCCACAGATACTTGGTGATTCTGTAGTCACAATTTCTCCCAGGTTATTTGAATTACTCAGAAAAAGTGTACTTATTTTAAAAATGAAAGTGAAAAGAATGAGCCAGAAGCCTCTCAAGTTGCCAGAGGTAAAGGACTTGACAGTTGCTAGAAAAAAGAAAAGAGATTTGAGCGAAGTAACCACGAAACAGTTCCTTGAATATGATTTCGAAAATGATACAGATAGTGATATATGCGATAGTGATGAAAAGGATAAAAATACAGGTATGTTCGTAAATATTTATATTTTTTTTTTATTTTAGATTACATATTTCAATTTTTGTTATATTCTTTTGCGCAGAAGCTGAAGACAGCGAAAAATCTGATAGCATTAGCGATAGTGAAAGCAGTCTAAATTTTGCAGAACACAAGAAATCATTGATAAAATTACAAGATACTGATCCTGATTTTTATGAATACCTGAAAGAAAATGACAAAGATCTTTTAGAATTCGGAGTATCAGATGACGAAGATGATAGTTCTTCAGTAGACTTGGATGACAGACAGATTTCTAATGTAAATTTAAAGATTTTTTTCATAAATGTAATTTTAATTTTTTAAAAATACTTTTTAAATAATATTAAATATTCAGGTTGCTAGCAATGATAATGATTCTCAACAAGAAGAAATTGGAAACGATTGTGAAAAGATCACTATGCAATCACTGAAAGTTTGGCAACAGGAAATACAGACAGATCAGTAAGTTTTCCCTCATTAATTTTTTGTCGAACAACGACGTAATAACGTAACAACGTAACAAAGTAATAACTGTGCATTATTCTTAATTCATAGATCAATCGTTACTATTAAACGTGCTGTAGAGGCCTTTCATGCAACTATGAATAGCATTGCAAAATCAGATACAACCACGCGATATAAAGTAGAAGGAAGTGCAAGTTAGTTTCAATTTACATTAAATCATTATTTTTTTAAATTTATTCTAATTTTATCAAAAATTATATTTAGCATTTAACGGCGTGTTGGAACTATGTATAACACACTTGCCTGATGCATTTAGACGGTTTTTAAAACTGGATTCAGAATCGCAGGAAGCGCATAAAGCTAAAAGATTTGAAAAAATACAAGAAATTTTGAAATTGTACATGTCAGATTTAGTTAAGGTATGTACATATAAAATCTTTTATACATATATAACAAAATTCAAATAATTTATTCTGTTAATAAACGCGTCTGTTTCACAGTTATTGCAGAGCGTAGCACCGTCCCATAATGCTGTTCTTACAGTGCTTTTAAAGCATCTTCATCAAATGTTGCCGTACAGCCAATCGTTCTCGTCCATAAATAAACCATTGTTAGCAATCTTATTACAGCTGTGGTCAACTGCAAAAGAAACTGTTCGTGTTATAGCCTTTATGAATATGTTACATATTGCAACTACAAGCAAGGAATTTATACTTGAGGAACTATTACAAGTGAGATCCACATGTTATGATAAAAAGAATACAAAATAAATTTGAATAGAATAAATTTGCGAATAATGACATCATTAATGTTTTTTAGACCATGTATGAAAAGTATGGTCAGAATACGAAATTTGTTTCACTCAAAACGTTACCAGGAATAAATTTCATGAGGCACTCTTTGGTCGAAATTTATCTGCTTGACCATAATGTTTCGTATAGACATGCCTTTTTACATATCAGACAATTAGCGATTGATTTAAGAAACGCAGTAACACTAAAGAACAAGGTAATCGTTAGACAATAATTATTATAAAATTTATTACAGTCAATGGATTTTTCAATGAATTCAATGGACTAACATTCTTTTGTTTCCAGGAAAACTTTGAGACTGTATATAATTGGCAATATATAAATTCCTTGCGTTTTTGGACAGAATTGATAACTAAGGCAAGAATTAAGTCGATTTTGGAATCACTGTTATATCCGTTGGTTCAGGTATCAGATATTTTAAACAAATAGTAAACATAAGTTTATATTAGAGAAATATATTAAATTATTTTTTAATAGATTATTATTGGAACAATAAAACTTAATCCAACCGTGCAATACTATCCATTGCGATTCCATTGTTTGGAAATGTTAATAACCATTTCTAAGGAAACCGGAACGTTTATACCTATTCTGCCATTCCTTCTCGAGGTATTAATTATTTTCAAATCTTAATAACTGTAATTGTAGAATATACAATTGTATTTTATCAAAGTTTTCTTTTTTCAGATATTGGATTCTTATGATTTTAACAAAAGACATAAAACAGCTACAATGCAACCTATGTCCCTTGTTTGTATTTTGAGGATATCGAAATCACAATTGATAGAAAATAGCTTCAAAGATAGTATTATTGAAACTATTTATCAACTTATATTGGAATATGCAGCAAGTGAAAGTTACAAAATATATTTCCCGGACCTCTATGTATCGTGTATAATACAGGTATCTAAAAAAGAAACAAAATTTTTAGAATTTTTATTATATGTCAAAAATATTAAATCGATATATTTTTTGTAGTTAAAAGAATTTCTAAAGAAATGTCATATGACAATTTACTGCAAGAAGATGAAACAGCTTCTATCTGTAATCGAAGAAAATAGAAAATACATCGAGATCGAACGTGCAAAAGGAACAATAGATTTACAAAATATGGCAAAAATTATAAATTGGGAATATAGAATAAAAACGGATGGTACAGCAATAGTCAAATTTTATGACTCTTACATTAAACGTCGCGAGTCTCAGAATCAATTTGTGAAGAACGAAAAAAAATTCAATATATCAATTGAGAAAAAATCAACGAAACGTAAATTAAATGAGCAGAATGCAGAAGATAGCGAAGAAGAGAGTGAGTTTGAATTTCAGATGAAAGAAATGAAATCTAAAATAAGAGCAGGAAAGCGATCAAAAAAAATCAAGCAGAAAAATAGTTATTAATAATAAGAATTAAACGAGGAAAAAATACAAATTTTATACAAAATATATGGATATTATACAAAAGATGTAAATAATGATGACTGGAATTAAAAATAAGGGCATCTAACTCTGAAATTAACAAACTGGAATTAACAATTATATGCATAGACAAATACATATTGTTTTATATCTGAATTTTGTCATTATTTTAACATTTAATATATGTGAAATCCCTTATAATAATTGAAATTAGAATCTCTTTTAATAGTCTTGTTAAAAATAATATTAAAAACAAGGATAAATTATAAAAAATTATTCGAAATTTATCTCATTAATTCTAAAAATTCAAATAAAAATAATACGTTTAAAATATTTGAAAAATGATGATACAGTAATAGTAGATAATTTCATATAAAATATAAAAATACATAGGATGCAAAACATTTATTTAAGACTTTGATTTCAAATTAGATCAATTCTGTACATACACAATAGCTACAATTATATTCTCAGACTGTTATAAATTTACAATCAATTTTCTTTTTTAATATACAGGCATATCACCGACAAATACATAATAGACGTAATGACAATAAACTATGAAATATTCTTAAGTTAATTCAACGATATTGTTTCTTTTCTATAGCACTCCATTACATTTGTTTCATTTCTAAACATAATAAACATAGCATTTTTATAAAAATATATCTTTAATCACAAAAAGCAAACGCACAATTTTCGTTCTAATCGCTTTATCTACTTTACAAGAAGACATGTTGTATGCTCTTTTTGCGTTAGCAAAAGCTTTAATTTGCATGACGATGACACAAACAGAATATGAAACATCACTCATCATATAATATTGTGGTGTAACTTATATCTGTATTAGAACGGATACTTGATTAATATTTAAGTATACAGATATACTCATCGAGAATAAAATCTTTGTCGCTGTACAAATAAAATAGATTTTAATTCATGTGTATTCAGTTGTGCTGCGATGAATTTTTTGGTATAACTAGTGCATTAGCAATAGCAATATATCGAAACAACGTCGATTTCGCAACAATTAATATTGGAATATAAATGAAAAAAAAAAACCTGTAAGAACATACATATGAATTATTGCGACGAATATGAATGTCGGTGGTAAAAAACAAAAAAAAAAGGAACAAAGTTCTATTGTTATGTACATAATCTAAACGAACAAGAAGAGCATATTGCTTTATCAATATATGTATATATTTGTAAAATATATACATATTTTTAGTAGCCTTTAAGAAAAAATAGTATACTCGTTAATAGTCGCCTAATCTGCCCCTTAACATATAAATCGAGACGGCAGAGTTTAAGCATTTAAAATGAAGACTACTCTAAAACGCATGTTTTTTTTTCCTTAATCATAAAATCATTTAAAAATTTTTAGTGCTTGAAACAAATCATAAATATGCTGCGCCTACAATTAAGTTTACCCTAAAGAAGTGCAAGCCCACAGTTATGTAGTAAGAAGAATGTAATATAACTCTTGGGCTTCTCAAACATGCATCTTTATCTACAGATCAATGGGATCAACTATGTGTCCCTTAGATTCTCAGCATTGCTTACGTAAAAACGTTTATTTCTTTTTGTCAGTTCATATAATAATGAAAACGTTAATTAGTAAACTTTTGAGCTGTACATTAATAAATCATTCGTAAGCATTAATAGGGATGAGTACTCATTTGGTTCGCCTTTTGTTTAATTCATTCATCTAATTAATAATCACCAAAGCTGTATTTATAATATAATAGTAGAAATAGGAAAAGCATAACATTGTTTATTACGTATTACTTGAATCGGAACAGGGTAATCGCACTGAAATAACATGTGTTTATATATGATAGCGTAACTTAATTTATATAAATGTAATCAACTGAAATGCAAGATCTTAATGTTTTAGTGGTCTAACTAGTGATAGTGAAGCGATTTACGTTACAATTAAAAAAAAAAAAAATAAAAAAAAACTGGCGCAATAAAATATTTTTAACTAAATTTGGATTGTGCATTTACAAAATTAATTTAAAATTATGTGCGGCGCTTTCATGATTTTAAATAACGTCTCCTTTACAAAATATCCATGCAACTCAAAAATACCACTCGAGTCGATAACCATTACACTTGTTAAGATTACAAACTAGCAACAAGAAATTCTAACTTTGAAAATCGTTTTTGCAAAAGTAGTATTATTACGTCATGCGACATGGCAGAAACCGAAATATTTCTGCATTTGATTACAAAATGCATCCATCATCCACGCAATATCATTCTATATACAAGCTAGAAATACATAAACAAGGTTGTAGTTAAACTGCGATAAAAAGTAATCATCTTATTTAGTACTCTAAAGGCCATGTCATCTCATACGCTTTAGATTATCTTTAAAATCCTTATGATACTGCAAACATACATTGCAATTACAGAATCTCCTTCCTTCCTCTCTTGCTTTCATTACGTGATCACAAGATTGTGTCTGACCTACAACTATTTTATATTAAAAAATAAGAAAAGAGAGACCACACTTCCTAACTTGATGAATTTGTAATCTTTTACAACTACATCATGTCACATACTGATATTTGAACCAATAGAAATTTAATTTTGGTACTTAATATATAATACAAACGTTATAAAAAGACTACTATAGTTTTGCTGCTGATAACTAACTTTAATGCAATTGTTGTATATTCTCGTTTCCGTAATTATATCTTAACAGTGCGGTGTAAATGATTATCGTTATTTCCAAAATATAAGTCATCTGTACACTGAGATAGCCAGTTTTTGTTTCTTTTTTTAGCGCTATTGATTTCATTTACAACAATGCGTAATGTATATATAATAACATAGATATCTAGTTTTCATAATTATGCATATAAACAAAAGAAAAAACGTACACATCCCGTTTTATCTTCCGTAAATATTAGCATATACATATACTCATACATACATATATATTGTATATATATCTATGTATACATATGCATATATATAGTTAAATATACACAAAACTAAACTTTAAAAGATACATTTAGCAGCATAAATTAAAAAAGCTGCTAATGTAAAATAAACGCTATTGCGTCCTAGACTTACAATAAAACGTTGGAAAAAAAAAATTAATTTATGAAGAAATGAAGAAAAAGATCCTTATTGTATGTAAAATATTTTCATCACTGAATTTCTGCATAGGAAATTCTCATAAAAAATGGATGTACTATACAGCCAAAATAATTTAAATATCAATAGAATGGTATATAAATATCTATAGTAGAACTTATATACTTTTAAATACATTACAAATATAAATATATTAATTAAAAGTATATAGCAAATGGGAAGATAGGATGTGCAGTTTAATATGACGTAAAGCATTCGAAATTATCACTTTAATTTGTTTCATTATATATATTTTATAAAGAAAGACATAGACAACGTATTTGTATCGTTGCAAATAAAGTATAATTTCAAATGCCTTACATTAGATACCAATCATACACAGAGTAGAAATCAAAATATACTGTAATTTAAAAAAGTCATAAAAGATTACTGGCATGCAACTCTATTACTTTATCTGATGTTTATTTTCTGATATTGTAGTGTTCTCGTTATGGTATCAATCATGAGCTTAAACTGATTAATGTTTAAAAAATATACAGTGAAATGTAATATATATGTATACGAGTAAGAAATCTCATTGTGCATCAGAATGTTCACAATACTTCTAACTATATATATACATATATAAATTTTTTTTCTTTAATATTCCGCATCAGATACTTAATCTACTTTGTAAAATCATGGCATCTATTTAGAAATATTATCATACACAATAGATGTTTCAATAACATTAGTAATTATATTAAAATATTTGTCTGTATGTATCATTCCTTTTTTTAGCATAATTTATTTTTCGCATATTAAAAAAAGACGAACCTTAAAAAACTCAAATGTAACTTGTGTAACGTTAGACTATCGTAACGGATTGGCATCAGTCAACAAGCACGCTAGCGCTGTATACCTTTCTAGTTTTAAACTGGAAATCCGGTTCAGATGTTTATTGAGCGTATTTGCAGTAATTGGTTGACAAGGTGCAGCACAGGGTGGCGAGTCACCAATTAGCTCAACTATTGTCACTACAAAAGTTGACCACTCAGAAGGCAGGGAATCATCTGTGATGCACAATTGTTCAGCTCGCTCAAGCATCGCTGCTATTGCAGACACACCAAACTGAAAGAATAAGTAATAAATAATAAATAATTATGCATATATTTTTCTTGTACGTGCATAAAATTTATTGAAAGATTCATTTTTTATTATTGTATATGACATTTAACTAACCTTATTTAAAAGGGCGAAGGTTAAGCTATTATTTTTAACAGGATGAACAGTAGCCGAGTCGGATAATGCTCTTGCTAATCGCAATATGGTATCAAAATCTTCCACTGCATCAAGCCATCTTCGAAATTCGGAATAAAAATCTGTTAATATATGACAATCTCTACGGCCTATCACGGCTAGTCCTTTTAATATCGCAGTCCACAATTCTCTTAACTGATTACTATGTTCTGTCACATTCAGATGAGGTAAAAAACGCAGTAGTAATGTCTACAACATACACACAAATATAAATACAAGGTATTTAAAAGGATTATAAGCTTTAAATCTCACTTATCTTACTCAAATTACCTTTCCTTTTCGAATACTCAGCATACTAGCTAATTTATCATCTTGTATTAATTGTTGCATACATATTAAAATCATGCTTATTAATTCCGGTTCAGTTTTAGTTGTATTCACTTCAGATTCCCCTTCCAATTGCTGTTGCAATTCCGGAATTGAAGCAAGAGGATTACTCAGATCTTCGAGTTTGAACTGCAGTGTATACAGCTGAGAAAAAAAAAACATTTATCATGAATAAAGAATGCATTATTGAATTATTTATTTTATTAATTATATTAGAATATTGATAGTACTCTCTCAATTTCAAGGAGTAATTGTCGTGTTTTCTTAGTATCCTTCTGTTGAGACTGAGAAGCAGACTGAGAGTCGCTATTCGATACAACATCCATATCGATAAGTTTACGTGGTGCTGTAACACTGCTGCAATGAAGTTTGCCTAATGAATTCTCAAATTGAGCTGGCGTATATGCTGCTCTTGAAGGGGCTTGAGGTGATGGTTCCCAATCTCTAAAGGAAGTCAAACAAAAAAAGGATAATAATATATAAATAATTTAGGAATAACTTTAAAAATATTTTCAATTATTTCCTTATTTCTTAAATCATTAAATTCTACAATTATAATAAAATCTTATTACACGTTTTGTACAAAGTATATTTGCAGTGTTACGTTATCAGAAAAAAAATGCAATTTGCTTGTATTAAAACAGAAATACAAAATATTAATGTTGTGAGTTATTATAGGAAATATAGGTTTTAGAAATAAAAAAAAGATCATACCTATGATCCCTGTGATATCCATTGTTATTATGATGTTTCTTATCTTTTTGTTCTTCATTTGCATGTTGTTTATTCCGTTTATCACAGAATACGACATAATAATGGTCATCAACATATGGTTGAATTGTATTAAGTTGTAATAATTGAATATTAATTAACCATTGCTTCTCATGAGGTTTTATAGCAAGTTTTCCTGAGTGTTCGTATTCTCCCGAAGCATTACCATTAACACTATGAGAGTAATGTTGATGATAATAAGGTCTTTGATTATTTCTGTCATGATTACGGTGAGGATATTGATTATTTTTAAAAAATGGTTGATGTCCAGTTTGTTGTTCGCCATGATAGTAAGGTCTGTTCTGATTTCGCTGATTTCCTAAATGTGAATAAGAATGTTGGTGTTGCTGATGATTGGTTTGGTTGTTAGGAAATGCAGGCATCATGTGATCTGGCCGAAGGAACTGCGGTCCTCCTAGATTAGGATGTAGTTGCTAAAATGTAACAGAAAATGCATTAATAGTGTAAACATACCTTATTGCAATAATTATAGTAATTTGTACTAAAGACTTACAGGAGGAAAACCATAGGAGCCATGAAGAGCTTGCCTTGGAACTGGTTGTGGCAACATTAAATGCGGAGGATGATAACGTAACACATTACTAGGTTGATCTAATAAATGGAAGAAAATAAAATATGAAGAAATATTCTTCAGTAAAAAGAAATATTTCAAGTTAATTTTAAAATTTAGTCATTCCTTGCTTATAATGTTAATACAATTTTGTTTAATTATATTTGTCAAATAATAATATTAATACAATTATTTTTGTATTAATTACAATAAATAATATTAGATATATAAGTAAAAATATAAATACATGAGTCTCATAATTGAATAATGTAATTTTGTTGTAAAACACCTAAATATTAAAACATTCATTCGGATTTATACATCAAGTACTTATCAATTCATATTTTGCATATGTACAAAATCTACGGATTTAATTAATCTACACATGTTTAATTAATAATAGTATACTTACTAATTATCCCTAATAATCTAGGATGTGGCATCAACTGAGGATGTGCTGCTCTTATATTGGGCAGTACTATAGGATGTGCTCCTGGTAGACCCAACCCTGGTGGAAAACGTGGAGGTAGGCCATTAACTTGAAGTTTCTCTTTTAAAGAAAGAGCGTCAAAGAGAAGCGAACCCTCAGACTTCTTCTGTTGTTGCGTTTGTGGTTTACTGAGACCTGGTGGCGGTCTATTCGCAATAAGCCCTCTTTCCAGTTCTTCCACTGTACAGGCATTTGGTAAAGATAATCGTGGTTTCGGAGGAGAAAAATTTAAAGGACTACCCCAAACACCAGGTCGGGGAACTATTCCTTCCTTATCCAATACCAAATGTGATAAATTATCTTCAATATTTATGTTAGAAATAGTCTGTAAGAAAATTCAGATAATGTAACAATAGAAAACAAAATTAGAGATATGATTTTAATTATGTTATAAGATGATTATTTATACTACAATTATATAATGACTCACAAAATTGATCAATACCATTACTATGAATTTTTTTGAATATTTGTAAACGAAAGCATCTACAGTAACATTATAGATATTTCTTTATATATTAAGTTATTATTGAAAATTGTTTATTCATTACCTTCTTCTGATTTGGTCATAGATAACTGTATGTATTTAATTAGTTTCATGAGTCACTATAAATTAATATTACTCATATTTTAATTTCAAAAATTCCAAATGTAATTACACAATATAATTAATCTCAATATATGACAAGTTTGAAATTGAGAGCATACAATTTAAAGCTTTATTAACACATTAGAATACTCATTAATTTATTGCAAATATATACACATTTTTTAAAAAATGACATCAATTTGTAGAAACAATTACTGGCATGTTTTTATAAAACTTAAAATAATACGATTTGAAATATTTTAAATATGTATAATATTCAAATAATAAGCATAATAGTAAAATAGCATAATAAGATATGGTATTCCTATAATATATTCTTAGAATATATAAATTGGTCATTGATATTTCTTTGTATCTCTGCTAATTTATGACACTAAATTTAACTTGCGTCTGTTAAATAATCACTTTTACGATTTTTATATCCTCAGGCCTCAAAAATTTGTAAAAAATAACTAAAGAAAATGGTAGCTTGACTAAGAACATACCTTCTTATTTGTTGCACTCTGATTATGAAGGCGATTTGATTCAGTAATTTCGGCAAGTTTCTCATGATCTTCTTCCCAGTCACCGATAGCAGCATCGGGACCAAACGTTTCATCGTTCAGGGCATCGTACTCTTCCTCTTCATCTTCCTCCAACGGACAATCCAATCCATCTTCTAGATTGTTATCCTAATTACACCGAGCGAACAACAATTATTACTTGGAACAGTGAAAGCGTGAGAGTATACCAACAAAATCCAAACGTAAATCCAAATTAAAAAAAAAAAAGAAACGCGCGGTACAAATGTTTGGAAGAAAAAAAAGGGGGAGGAAGAAGAAACTGTCATTACAAGAATCATAGCCATGTTTCGCAGCGACGATACTTTCGACGCAGCATCAGATTCAAGACGATGGAAATCTACTAAGGTAGCACGCGTGAATTCGCCGACAGACTCGGCCGGGATCCGCGATGTTCGATGTTAATGACCTTTAGGGCGAGGAAAACAAGAATGAGGTTAGACAACGTAGTGTAACCCCTCGACCGCTACGGCGGACGATTTGATCATTTTCCGGGGGAGAGGGACGACGCGGTAAACGACGAGACGCAGTCGAGAACGGGCTCGCGAGATCCGCCGTCTCGAGCCGTGGCCGTCCGTGCGTCGGCGGAGGCGCGAAAATTTTGTTTCCCGAGGCGAGAGACGTGCCGCGACGCGACTGTTTATCAGGGGGAGGATTCACGGTCGCGTGCCCCGTTGGAACTCGGGACGATCGAACGGCCGATCGTGGCCGCGCACGATCGAGCGATCTGCGTTTCCGTACTTACTTCGAGCGTGGTATCGAAACCGAAATAAGTGTCTGCCATTTGTGAAAATGAAATCTGCAAAATGACATGTTCCGATCAAACGTCAAGTTCTGCAACGCGGGGCATCAGCTGCCATGGCGGCCATGCCATAACTCGCGGCTAACGTCAGACGGGAAAGGCGGATGCGCAACGGGCCAAGTGCGCAGTCCCCGAGAGCGCGCGAACTCTGGACTACGTTCACCGACGAGATATACTATTCAAGACCAGTAGTTTCGAGAGGGCATTTATCGTACGCCAAATTATCATATTTAAACAAAAATGATGGTATACTTGAATATAATATAAAATAATTATATTTAATAATGTAAGAAATATAATTAAAACAGTTATTTTTATTGTTTTTATTAGAGACAATTGTATTAAATAAATTTCTAATTAATATAACAAATCGATTTAAATCCCTTCACTTAAAAATGCTAATATAAATAATAATATATAAATATTATTAAATTATAAGCATTTTTTCAATAGAAAAAGTTATTTTGCAACTGTTGTAAAATTGTAAATCTGATTACTACACAGACGGCTCCATTAATGCTTGGCCATACGAACTGCACTTGTTCAGAGTGTATCCTTCTCTTTTCACATGCTTCCATATTGGAAAGAAAAAGACACTCTGAACTAGTGCAGTTAATATGGAGCCATATGTTATGTTTAAATGTAGCTAGGATTAAAAACATATGTCAATCAGATTTATAATTTTTACAATAATTGGAAAACAGTTTTTTTTCTGAATGCAGCCAATGATAAATAATAACAAATATTAAAAATGGAAATAGGAAAGAACTGAAATATAATCCACATTCGATTACTACTTAGCTGTTCAGTCAAGGTACCCATTGAATAACGAGAATTACTTTCTCAAATTATCGTATTGTTGTGCCTTTCGGCGCAACAAGGTAATTTTCGGGATTCTTAGTTGTCTGAAGAGTTGGAACTCAAGGAGAGGTGAGCGGCGTCTGCCAGGTT
>VBVR01004787.1:0-13634 GCA_011638315.1 Tetramorium parvispinum | reverse complement strand
CCCTCGAACTTTGCGAAACGCAAAAAATAAAGTTTCGCGGAGAAGCTTCATAAAGTCATCCGCGAGTTCATCCGATTTTCGATTTAAGGAAACGCCGCGGCGTCACAAAAATGGAAAATACCGAATGGTAACAATTTGTTTCGCGGGATGGATTTCGTGACGGCGGTGAATCTCCCCTCCCACCCCTCGATTCGATCGGCATCGAATTTTCCGCGTATGAAAATCGCCCGTCTTTCACCAGGACGGGCCGAGATTTGCGACTCACCGTCATCCTGTCCGTGCTTTAATCCGCGGAGTTCGCATGCACGGAAACTCGAGCCTCGAAGCCGGGCGCAAAATGAGATTCATAGCGCAGTCGACATAAGGCGCGGTCGAGATACGACGCCTCCATTAAGGCGAAACCGGCTGGATGGAAAATCGTATATATACGCGGTGTCTGGCATACTATGCGGCACGTACTATCGTTTCGTAATGCCGGCGCACGTCGTGTGCGTGTGCGGGATGCAGGTGCGCGCCCCACGTGTGCGGCAGTCGCGTGCATGTCGGATAGATGCAACTTATTCGACAGCTGCGACGAGTACGTTGCGTTACGTAGAGACGCGAAACAAATTTCAGACTCGGAATTGGAAAGATTCGGCGTAGCCGACTGCTATGCGGACCGTAGCGCGGCTCACGGATATTTCTCGTACGTGCGGAACTCGTAAAAAAAATAGGATAAAAAGGGGAGAAAAGTACTTCTTACGCATCGCGATCTCCGGATATAAGATTCTTCTAAACATGGCTATGTTATGACTACAGATATGGATAACCAGATTTTCTAAAGACTCTGCGGAATGCGATGCAAGGTTTCCTAATTTTTATCGCGATGATAATAAGGTTCTTCCTTATTGGTTTGCTATATTTCTTACTTAGTTATATTACAACATTAAAACTAGTTTACAGCTCGGCGATAACTTTACGACCAATTAGTTACTTCTCGTTTATTTTTACTTGAGTATGCGTTATTAATTTCTAAAGACGTATTCATAACTTATTAATTTATAAATATGTCACAAAGAGATATTTGTACACATTAAAATATTTTATTACCGCAAATTTTTATTGCCGTATATTATATGTAATTATTTATCACGCTATAAATTTATATATAATATTTTAAATACTTTCTAAATAAATCAAGAGCAATTAAGCCCTCAATCCGGTTTTAAAATGTTTAATATCTATTTATATCCATGTGATTACTTTCAAAAAGGATAGAAATTTCTTTATTTTTCCACGCCAGATAGGTTTCTTATTATTTTTCTTCCGACATATTTGATTTAAAGTTGTTTTCGAATGTATAATGAAGAGATTTAGCCAGCGATAAATATATAGACATATTCTATCCGTATATAGTCGTTTCATTTCTCGCTCACGCTGCGGCTCTTTCTCTTGCGTTCTCTTCCCAATGCATCTTCTCTTCAGTCCGTATATCGGTTTCCCGTTCATCGCGATCGAGTGACCAGGGAGATTCGTAGTAAATATTGACGTCCACATCGACGACACAGTCTACAGTCGATTCGCATTGCTCTGTCCGTTGTGGATTTTACGATTCGCGACTCCGGCTCCGCGTGAAGCTTACGGCTGGTCGACCTGCCCGGCTGAATCAAGGCCGCGTAATTGGAGTTCGCGTCGCAGAGTTCGATTTACCTTCGCTCTCTCCTCTCGCCGATTGAGAGGTCGGGGGAGGTCATCGAGGTTCCTCTCCGCGCCGACGGTTCTCACCCCGGCCCCTTTTCATTCCGCGGAATTAGCGCGTGTAATTAGAAACGCCGAGCTCTCCCGATTGTGATACACGCGAATCGAACCGGGGCCCGATTCGGTTTAATCTGTCGCTCCATCGAATAAGACTTTCGAAGAATAATGTCCCTTTCATACGGTTCGATTCTCGCGAAGCCGTGAGGAGGACAAAACTGGAACATGTTTTCTCATTAAAGAATATCTCGCAATTTGCGCTAATTGGTTAATAATTCACGAAGTAATTTGTTGGACAGTCGCCAGGTTCAAAAACTATTCTTAATGGTTAATTGTATAAAAAATTTCGAAAACTAACTCACGTCTCTCTTCCTCTATCTCTCTCCAACAATTTTTCAGCTAATTTGTTAAATAGTTCAATATTTTTTTCTTAAAACAGCATTTGATAAAAAATAATATTTTATTTTTGTCACTTAGGAAAAAGTTCATGTAAACACTTTATTTTCTTTTTTTTTCTCTTTTTCCTTCGACTAAATTAATTGTGTATTTTAAAAATATCGATGTCCTAATAGATATTTAGATACTTGAAAAAAATGGATTCACTTTTTTTTTTTAATCAAATCACGATACTACCTTTCTCACTCGACCGCTACTGCATTCCCGCACTTCAATTATCTCGACCATCTAGTGGACGTGACGTTACGAATTCAGCGACGAGAGCTTTATTACAGGTGGCGGTGGATCGCAATGATCCGTTCGTCCCCGGATGCGCTGCATTCGGAACGATTCATCGGCGGGGGCGTGCTGGTCGGTCGAAGAGCGCACCTCGTCGCGCGTTGTCGAGCTCGTCGCGCAGCGGAATTTCCGAAAATTGCCGTGTTGCTTATGTAAACTGGGTCGCGTACGTACGTGTCGCGTACAGGGACGAGGGCCGCGCGAGATGCGCACACGCACCGATAACTCGTTTCTCTGGCGAGAGGATTCCTCGCTATCGTCGATTCCGCGCACGCGATGCCGATTGAACCCGGCATTTCGCGCGCAGCGCGCGAACCCGTTGCGGCGGCCGGCGACGCATCATAAATAAACGCTTGCCAGCGGCCGGATATCCCCCCGTGTCGGTTTGTCATCCATGCTACTGCTGCGGCAGGACCCGTAGGCAGCACTGACAAAGCGTTCGTCGCGCGTTTTTAAAACGCGCGTCACGTATCGCCGAGCGTCACCCGCCGGCCGACCCGTGTGTGGTAGCGACCGGATCACCACCCATCCTTTCCCGCTATCTGACTGGTACCGATGCGTCAAAAAAAAGAAGAAAAGTAGAGAGAAAAAATATTGGCGGAAGGCCACTCGCACCTCTGCCGATCGTCGATTCCGCGGATGGTTAATTAATTCGCGATTGTTCGCTCCGATAGTCGTCTAGGAAAATTATATCGATCATACTAGTGGTGCATTGATTAGTAGTATAAACGGACTCTGCATAAGAGTCTGTCTCTATGTGAACAATTCACGAGTCATTGCGAAAAATTATAATTTTTTTACCATGAAGCGAAAACTTAGTAATTAATTTTTGAATTGACAATTCACGCGTCTAGTTTTTTTTAAAAATTAAACTGAAACAATTCAATTTTTATTACGTTATCGAAAAATTATACTTTGTTATCAATTTTAACACACTGTCTTTCTGTTTCCTCTCTGATGATCAATTAATGTTGATTAACTAATGGATATTTACTCTAAATTAACTTTATCATACCAATTAAGCGTAAAGATCAAATTATTCTACAACAAGTCTGTCCAAGTTCATCGAAGGGACCCCCTTATCTTCTTCCGCAAACGTTCACACCCACCGTAATGGTACAACTAATCGACCACAACACATGGATACAACACATGCTCGCCTAATGATCTGTAGATAGAACCTTAACGTCTATTCACTGGCTCCCCCGTTTTGCACGCAACCTGGCATTTCGACAGACCCGTTCTACATTTAACGCTGAAACCGTGTAATTGTGGAAACACGAGTATATTCTTAATTTTGTCCGCTTTTGGTCACCTACATGAATGTGTAACCATGTACATTAAAGTGTAATCCATATACGCTTCGAGCAATTATTATGAATTGCAAACAAGGGGATTACAAGGAGGGAAAGTTGATACAACATTATGTCGTACATTGGCACTTTCACAAAGTGGAGTTGACGTAATTGCAGGGCTTAAAGCGACGGCATAACAAATCACACGAGCCAAAGTTATATGAGTTTCTTATTGCACACTTAACCGAATGTTTATGTAATGGTTAGAAACGATTTCTAATCATCTAACTTTTAATTTTTATGTTTTTACGGCGATATCTAAATTCACACTAGAACGCCTGAGCCTGTCATTTTTCTCGAAGTCATTCTCTAGGTCATAACTTTTAACATATCATGAACTTTTAATATTTGAAAGAGAAAAAAACGGTATGTTTTAAAAAAATAGTTTTAATTTTCTTTTATATTTGGAACACTCAATTTGGAACCTTCTCTTTATATGAAATTTAATTAAAAATATAATTTGATAAAAAAGTTGCAGGAAAGACATATTGAATCTCATTAACGGTTTATGAAAGTTTTTACATGCTTATATGATTTATCCTATATGACATAACGTTAAGCCAAATCCATCAATTATTATAATTAAAGTGGTCAAGCGCTCTAGCATAATATTTATTTATCCGCTTTTAAATATTCCAACTTCTGCATCAAAAAATTACGCAGCTTCTATTAAAATATTCATTAACGCTTGTAATTTGATGCAACATGACGCGAGCGTATTAAATTTGATATTTCAATGTGATGCAGCTTTACTAGACCACAGAGTGTAACAGCCAAACCAACCTAGTTGAAACGATCCAGCGTACATTCGCTGCGCATGATGCATAGCAGATACGCTGCACTTCCTTTGATTGTGTTTATTAATTCAAAAGTAGAAGCTCAATACTGGCCAAACAGCAAAAATGATATTTCTAACTGCAACAAAGATTACGTTTGTAGAAACGTTATTCGTTAATTTATTTCGATCAACTAAAATTACAACAAATTGAAACACTGATTAATAATAATTCTATAAATGTGAGAGTTGAAATATTTGTTCGGTGTAATTGAAAAAGTTGAATTTGTTCTGCCTCTCTGCTTTCAATTAACGCCATTAATTTAAGATTGCATTAATTTAGATTTTGTCTCGCCGACGTCTAATCGAATTACCAAGCCAGCTGGTCTTCCAATTTGAATTAGAAAAAAAAAGGAAACGTTCTTAGTAGATCAGAAACAACCGGGAGCTTCAAGTACGGTGAGCACTTGTGCGACCCACATTCCCTGCAAATTAACCCGAACTTTTAGGGTCACGCGTCAGTTGTACGCGCAGTCGAAATTTAAGAATGCAACGAGGTTAAGTGCTTGCAGTTAAGTCAACATTACCAGATAAATAACTTGACGACTTTTTCACTACAATTACGTTATTGCTATCCAGCGCGAAAAGTAACTGACAAAAATTTCCATCAACTCGACTCAAGCGAGAAAACGAAGTGGTATTCAAGAGCTCGTTTCTCAGAGAACTTAAGCCGATTTCTTCATCTTTTTTAGAAACAGACAAAGATATTTTTTTAAATTTTATATATATACACCGTTTATAAATAAAATTGTCTAAAATTCTATCAGTGAAAATATAATCTCAATGCCAAAACAAAATACAAATCAATCCTTTGCGATAAAAAATTTATAGTCTTGAAAATTTTAATTCAAATCACAAATGGATCACAATCCGCATGAGAGAGTCTATTAAACTTTATGATGAAATTATAGAAGTATAATAGAAATATACGTGTAATATTTGCGTATTTGTGTATGTGAGATGGGAATACTGAGCCATTGTTTCATCGAGCAACCGTTATTCTTCTTCACCTGCCCATGTGAACAATCGCACGATTCTGTTTATGGGTGGAGAGGAAAGACAGTATCACGCCGACAATCGCTTATCCGCCGTCGTGTTGCAAATTTGTTTGCCATGTCGGATCGAAGACCTAACATACGGACTCCGACGAAATTCAATCGTGATTTTACGTTTCCCCTTGATTTATTCATGCAACGATTACAAGCATTAATACAAATATTACATAGCTCTCATAATATAGATATATATTATGTGATAGAACAAGAGAGAGGGAGGGGGGAGAGAGAGAGAGAGAGAGAAATCTCATTAATGTATTTTTTTAATTATTTCCGTTCTTTACTTTCCTTTAAAAAAAAAATCCTTATTTACTTTTTATCTAGTGGCAAATTATGAATTATCGTTAATGCGATGATGTATTTGAATGATTATCGCGAGTAAAGTAATTTGAGAGGCACTGGATCGTTGTAATGGATACTTTCCTTGATTGAGATTTTCGCAGTCTGAGAATTGGAGGCGATCCATCGACGAAGTCGAATAGTCGATAGATAGACCACTTGTAATGGTAGACTTCTCAATTACAGAGAACGAGCTATTAACCGGCAAAAACAACTCCTCGAGATCGATGCGGGTAACACGAAGATGCGTGTGCGACATTAAGCTTTAAGGACCGATTACGCCGACACTGACTGGATTAGGTTGGCTTAATTACAGTTAGCAATTTCTGGATTAATATCTAACTTGAGGTTAACTAGCAGTTTGCATTAGATTTTAGTTAAATCAAGTTAAAGTAAATGTTGGAAAATTCTGCATAAAATTAATATTTTAACGTGTAGGAAAGAAAATGTGCTTTTAATCTTGCCGTGATTAAAAATAAAATTTGTTAATTATGTAAAATTATAAAAAATAATATAAAACATGTAGTTTAGTGTTAATCAGTTTTAATAGTTTTAATAGAAAATAAAGAATTAAAAATTTAACGTAAAAATTAAAAATGTCGATAGCCTCTAGGATTATAAATAATTTGCCAAGAAAAATTATTGAATATTCTAAAAAGATATAAGAAAAGAAATGTGAAATTTATGAAACAATTTATCGTATTTAATAACGTCTGTAAAAATGTCGAGGTTTTAGAAAACTCTGGGAAACTAAGATACATACTTCTTATTTAATTCAATAGTTCAAGGGTTATTAATTTAAGATCTCTTGTGATTCGTTTGGAGTTATAGCGGTATACTTGAAACTTTGACACGATAACAGCTGGCAGCTCACTGTGTGAGAAAAGCCAGCTTGAATCCCTGCACTTTTAACATTCGTTTGCGCACATCTCGTATTGTTCTATTCTTCTTCTGGTCTGCCAGAAAGCTCTGCGATATACGGTGAGTTTTTACGAGGAATTTTACTGGTGAAGGGATTGCTGGGCGACGGGTGGGCAAGGAAAGCAACAAAGGACACATCGACGCGAATGAAAGGAGGTAGTAAGGTTCGCGAGAGACATCGGCGAATATCGCGGCTTTTCCGCCTCGCTTTTTGCTCTCCTGTCTTTGTCGGACCATAATTCTCACCGGCTCCACTTATTGCCGTTCCCCACTGTGTTGTCTGTTGGTTTATATGGCCCCCACATACTCCGCTTAAATCTCCGCTCTGATTCGCGTTGCCAGGTTCTTTCAATTAGACCCGGCTATCCTGCGCTAGATTTGTAAGCATTTTGATTCTGCTTTGATGCTGGTACTGGATTAAAATACGGGTAAACATCCAGAGAGATGTTGAAATCATATATGATATATACGAGTCATATAGTTGTACTTCATTTATTATATCAATTGTGTTATTGTGTTATATATCAAATTTCGGAACTTTATTTTTGTAATGTAAATATCTTTTCCGATAAACAAATATTATACATTACATTAACATTAATTTACAGAAATGTATTTCAATTTCTAAATAAAATATTTACGATTTTCAAATAATTATATATTTGTGGAAACGTAGTGAAATTCGTATAACATTACCTTATGATTTAAAACTACGTAACAGAAACTTTACATAAGTTAGAAAAATCAAATATGAAAGAAATAGAGGAAAACTTTAGTTTCTAGTTATACTTCTGTAATATTTGCAGTTATAAAGCGATCACTATCAGAATATTTTCTTCAATATAAGTATTCTTTAGTTGATAAATTTTTTCTCAATGAAAATATATTAGAAAGATCTACGGTTTTCAAGTAATTAACGACTGAAAATTAAGGGTCTTCTGGGAAACTAAGCTTCAAAGGAGAAAATAGATGATCAAAATCATATTCTTCAGTTAATTTCAAAGGAACTTATAACTTTGGTAGAACTTTAATTCGAAACTTACAAAGATGTATAATCTTGAAAATCCGGAAAGTGTTTGTGTGCGATAAATAATGATCTCTTCCGACATTTTCGCCAAGGAAAAATTGTTTGGCCGTAGAAGCTTGCGGCTGAAAGAACTTGGAGAGTGTATGAAAAATTTCATAGAAAGATATCAATGGTAGAGCTTTATTCTGCAGATGTATACCTAATGCGCATTCGACCTTTGTTCACCGAGAAATTAATCAGAGACTTAATTACCTAAGTGCAATTAATGCGGCTGGTTCTATACCACATAGGTTACTTTGATAAAGCGAACTTGCCTGTTTCAAAAGAAAAGTCTTCAGCTTATCCTTTATCTTTAGCTTAGCCATTTGAAATCGCTGTCATATTCATAGTATATAAATAATCCAATATTTGCTTCTTTAATTAAAAAAAAAAGTAAAATATAGCAAGCTTCACTAATATCAAAAAAGTTGCATTAATCATGTTAAATACTAAAAATTAAATTACAGAAAAATACTAAAATTTAAAAATACAAATGAGACTTTTTATTCACTAGTTCACTTGCAATGGAAACATTAGGGCATACAAAAATTTTTAGTTTTATTAATTTAAATATTTCACATATGCTCGTATTATCGATTATAATTGTATTAACACAAATATTATTCTCTCTTATTTCTCCATATTGATAAATAATATTATACATAGAGTATTTTATTAGAAGAAAATTTTGAGCAGAAATTAAAGATAATGTGATGACAGCTTACAAGCTGGAATCAATAGGACTTATTGATCGAAAGCCAATGTTTTAGGTGACGGTTATGAGCGTACAGACTTTGGCGAGAAATGTATGACGTCTCGCGAGGTGACAGTGATAGCACTGGGCATTAGAGTAACGCAGTATAACTCACAAATGCGGCTTTAGTTCAGTGTCAAAGTTTTCTTTCACATGCCGGGCTCTTTTGTTGCGCCGTGAAACGGGAGAGAAAATGCATGCAGATCATATACATACATACGTATCTCTGAGAAAACCCATGTAATAATATTAAAGCATTTTCTATGTAATATGCATTATTTATAATAATTTTTTTTTCTTAGTAAAAACGATGATTTCTAAATAGCCAATATTAATCATCCTTATCTACTTAATTATTAAATTACACTTTTAATGATTAAAATCTATTTAAAATTGTATGAGAAGCATATCATGAGATACATATCTATATGCACTAATTCCTTAATTTTTTAAATTGAGTGAAACTCTATAATCAGATCTCGATTTAAATTTTGCTGATGCGAAACTCGCAGAGAATAGTGAGGAAAAATAGCATGTTTTTTTTAGATACTTTTATATTAAAGTTGGTTTGTAACGCGATAATACAACACGCCTCGTCTCCTCGCAACATCGGCTGCCGCGTGATCGGTGATCCAGATAGACGCAATGCACCGATGCATCGCATGCAGCAGGCGTTGCTAGACGTCACCAGGGAATTCGTCCTGGAACCACACCGCCGGTTTCATTACATCCGAGAGGAGGAGAGAGAGAGAGAGAGAGAAAGAGAAAGAGAGGGGGAGCGAGAGATCATTTCCGTAACTACCATCGTATCCACTGTTGTGGATCACCCGATACGTCCCGTCGCGCTTTAGACGCATTAAATCTGGAGAACTTCGGAATTAATTACGGCGCTTTATATCGAATCCGTCTGGCGCGTCTTAAGTTTAAGCTCGAGCTTGCTTCTCTTGTAAACAACAATTGAATTGTCAGCGGTGGCAACAAGTTGCGTCGTTTGGCAAATTTCTGGTTATCCGTTATTCTGCACCATTTATCGGGCATCTTGGAAGCCTTTGGCAGTCAATAACAATGTCTTTAACATATTTTCTGAATAAAAATAGGATTTTCACAGTATATTATCTTCTTAATGATAATTATAACGATTAAATGACGTATTCGCAACATAACATAAATAGTCGATACTAATCAAATAGTATTAGATAGAAATTAGTTTGATAGAGATTTAGGTATAATTATATTCTTATTAAATAATTATTTAAACATATTGATGACGTACATATATACGCATATATTTCCCATCAGAGAGATTATCGGAATGATTTCATTAAGCTTTATTAAATTTGGATAGACAAATTTATTTATTAGATAAATTTGGATATCAATTCATGTAATATATTTGATATAAGATATGCAAAAGCTTTTTAAAATGCAAATCGTAATAAAAGTCATGCATACCTTATTGCAAAAGAATAATTTAGTATCGAATAATCATTATTCAGTCTCTATTGATTTCCTCTGAATTAATGGGATTTCTGTAAAATTTTCAAGTTTAAAATCCTGCTTCTACCTTCGACTGATTCTGCATATGCTTTGCGTTTATTCATGCCGCCCATTTAATGTACCTGCTTGCCTTCTGACTATCGTCTCGCTCCCTCGAATTTCAATCATTCGACGTTTTTCAATTATCTCCACCACTGGCGGTGACGACGCCGCACCGCGTGCGCGTCCCATCGTTTGCGAAAATGCAAGCCGATGTAAATGGACCGCGTTACATCAACTGCCACTGGTGTCGTCGGAGTTCATTGATGCCACCGGCAACTCACGATTCGGCATATTTTTCTTGTCAGCGGCGTAGAATTTTTCAGCAGAAAATTTCTACAAATCCTTCATCGGAATCCTTCCATCGGAATACATTTCTCTCTTTATCTTTACTAATACATTCAATTTCTAACTCTCATTCTTTCTATAAAAATTGTGTTCAGAGTAATTTTAAACAAACATGGAACGACGACATCTCTTTAAAATAATGAAACTAATAGAAAGATCAAAAAAGTTTAACAGTTGTGAATGTTTAGAGACTTATAATAACGAAGTGAAAAATAGGCGATGAAAATTAATTAAAATCATTATGCTCGCGATTAGAAGTCGTATTCTGAATCCTTTAAAATAAAAGTCCTGATAGTTGCACCACTATTCATCTATCATTCGCCGATATTGCGAATTACATTCTCTTCACAGTATGTGAGACTCAAGTTGCATCATTAACGTTAGGTAATATCGCCGGTAGTAATTCTTGCATTAAGACGAGCACCCCGTCGCGCTTAGATATCATTATTTCAGGTTCAGGTTCCAGTTGCTTTACGTACCGCGAAGGAGGTCTCTCGCGTTGTTTCTTAAAACTTATTTAAATTTACGCGTATACATCACCCCATATTTCACCGCGAGAAATAGGATCAGTATGTCACGAGTCGTAAACGAGAAAAAATGGCATGTGATGTTAATAACGACGATAACGATCGCGACATCATACGCAATAAATATGGACGACCACAATATGCAGACGTGTTTATCATTGATGTTCTTCCCTTTTATCTCAATAACAGAGAGAGAGAGAGAGAGAGAGATTTAACTTTTTCGCTTAGCGGTTGAAATTTAAAGCGTTAGATTAAATTAAGTATAGCGATAAATTAAACGTTAGAGATGTAAATAGATGATTGAAGCGCGTCCAATTACGAAAATTCATTTCCAAATTCAACAGGTTGCAACGTAAATGACCAACTATCAAATTCTCGCTAAGAAAAAAAGATCATTTTCAACCTGACGTAAAAAACCGTTTCGTGAAAATCGCGAAGATAATTACGTTAATGCGCGCACAGAATCGACGCGCAAATTACAGCCCGAGAGTACACTTTTCACGCGTAACACGTGTGGTCATCCGAGCTTTCTTTGATAAATCCATACATATGCGCGCGTGTATCGGTCTTACGACCAATTAATTGCGGGACTCCCGACGGGGCACACACGGGTAGATTATTCATCGCGCGTCGCGCGACATTAGCCTTCTTCATCTGCAACCGTTGCATCACATACCGGCGTCGTTACCGCGCTTAATTTTATCGCGCTCGCGTACTCGCTCGTTTGTCAAATTATCTCTTTCGCGCTACTTCAATTATATCCACCGGCGATGATAAGCGCGGAATTGCATTTGCGCGCATGGCGGCGCCGCGCGCCGCCACGACACACGTGAGGAGCACACGTCGTGTGTGTACACACAATCGCGTTATGCCAGGCCACGTCCTCCTGTCAGGCGTCATTGGCATTAACGGCTGTGCCCTTCGTGTGTAATGCCGACGTTTTGCAAAGTTAATTATCAACGAATGGGAGAGAACTCCCTCGCCGCCTTTCTCTTTCGCTCTCCCTAGCTTTCGCTCCCTCTCGCTTTATGAGAAAGAGCATCCGCTGCTGTTCGTAACTTCGATCGTACTTGTCACAAATGCGACGCGCGACGTTCGGTAACAGTTCGGGCACTATCGAATTCTCCGGTTAAGTCGAATCGAAGACTCCATTGAATTCACGAAGCGATTCGATAAATGATAAGGAGTGCAATAAACCGTTCTATTTTAGAAACTCATAATTAGAATCGATAAGAAGTAAAATGTTAGTTAGAGGATTCTTTGTTAGTACGATATCTTCCGTGAATAGTTGTATTCGAATATTATGGCAATTACGGTAAATGTATTAATTATTATATATTAGATACTAATTGATTTTGCGGTTGATTTCTCACGAAATATATTATACATTTGAAGCAAATTAATTTATTATTTACAGTTATTGTTAAATCGTTATTTTTATATGGATTTATATTTTTATTTTCTATTTTTTTTTCTACTATCTGTTGTGTATGCTTGATGATTCTGAAAGATACTTGCTCTCGCATCAAAAAATGATAATATAAATGGCACGAACTGACATCCATATTGGATCGGATTCTCATATATCCATTTTATATAGCTCGCTGCTTATGTTCCATTGCTACATTTCATTTACGTGCCATTCTTATCTTCGTATTTGTGACTGAGGATTTATTCGTGGCGCCTCGATCCGGTAAGAAAGTATTTTTCTTTGCCGGGTCGTCTTATAAGTCTCATTTTTACCGTTAAGCCGTCCGTGGGGCACGCGAGACAGAAAAGGACGACGATAGAAAGCGACCGGCGGCGAGAATAATGTATATACACCGGGGAAGGGTGGAAGGGTAATGGAGAGAAGCGGATGGCCCTGGCTGTAGGGGTGTAGGTAGAGAGGCGGCGTGCGGAGCTTTTCCTTTGCGCAAAGCGAAATAAATGCCACTCGTAGAGCTGTGTGACATCGTTTTACCGTTGGTGGAAAACTGAGCGGCCGAACAGAATCAGTCGCTTAACTGCATGTTCGAGAAGGATGAGGCGGATAAGGTGGCGAGAAATAGAGAGGGCAGTCGAAGATGGTCTTAGAAAGACAAAAAAGTAATACGAGAGAGAGAGAGAGAGAGAGAGAACGCGAATGCTGCTGATGCCAGGCGTGCAGGCAAGCGATTTCGATGGATACCCTTAGCCTTTTGTAAATAGCAGATAGAAACCGTGGCACGGAGTATTGATCAGGATGTGCGATATGTCGAAAACGAGCAAGTCGAGCATGGCTAAATGGGACGTAAGCAATGATGATAACGGACCGCGCGTTTCGGGAACCGCGTTTCGAGAGGGCGCGATGGTGTAATCCTCGAAGGCACGAAGAAATATTTTTTATATATCATGCTTTTTCACCGAATAAAAACATGGGCAGAAGCGATGCGTGAAGCAGTGCGTGA